>PTEX01000050.1:1448988-1664973 GCA_003342815.1 Eudromia elegans | reverse complement strand
CTGAGGATTTAGGATAGTAGAGAAAAACAYGGCAATGTCAATAAAGAAATTGAAAGCACCTCTTATCGTGGTGCGTTTCTTCCTTCTCACAGACAAGCTGCAGAGAGCTCGCCAAGCCGTGTTATTGGCATGCTGCTGTGATCAGCACGCTCAGGCCTGCAAGATCTCGTGTGCTCTGGAGGGGTATATTTAAGCCTCTCCCTGCACAGACTACAAGTCTGGCCAAGGTGGTGCTGACCTATCCCAAGTGTATTAATGTCTTTCTTTGTGCTATAAAGCTTCCCTTTATGGATCAAAAGAGGGTTAAGCAAGGTGCAAAAGTATAGAAGGAAACTCCTGGAAGGGCAGAGAGGCTTTGGAGGAAACGTATTKCTCAATATATTGCTCAGGTATTAGCCAGAGCCAGTGAGACCTGGGAGTTGGCATGTATCCCCTGAGCTCCAGCAATGATTCCACCAGAACTGACTTTTTCCATGCTAGAGCAAATCCCAGCTTCCAAAGAACGCGAGTAAAAAGACAGTGGTTGAAATTCTCCCATAGAGGAAYAGGGAAAAATACAAGGTTTGATATTCAGCTTTAGTGTAATGAAGGGTTTTGTCCCTATCTGAAACTCCTCTGAATGGCCTGACCTCTTTGTGCCTACATAGCTGGGATGGAAATCTCATCAACTTCTGTTTTCTTATGAAACTCTCAGGGCTTTCTGCATCYTGGAGGCCTGCAAATAACACAATGTTTCCTCACGAAACTGCACCCTTGAATGTACTGAATGCCTTCAATCCACAATAGCTACTATTGGTTTGGGGCAGGGATGAGGGATGGAAAATGTCCAGTTTTCAACCTGAATTATCTCACTACCAWATCCAGACTTCCCACAGTCTTCATTTGTCATGTTAAACACAACTTGMCTACATCAAAGCCCAGTTCATCTACATTATTGCTGTTTTATGTTTGCTTTTTTTTTTTTTCAAAGATGGTTTAGATCTTCTCTCAACCATACAAGAACACGCTTTTCCTCCACACTTTGGCTGGTGAGAGGTGTGGACACCCAACCCTCTCTGAGCATCCCTCCAGGACAAATTRTTGCTGCCACTGGTGTTTAGCTATCAATGACAAAACTATAATGACACCCATGGGAAAATAAACACTTAAATGAACACTTAATTTGACATGAAACTTTGCTCCAGAAAGCTGCACGAAATGATGGCCCCTACTAAATGCCTGTGTTTGTGCTCTAATAGATCAAGGCTATGCAGAATTCTGTATTTTRTTTGGAGCTAGATTTAGGATTGATGATTGGCTCAAAGGCTCATCTGTGCTTATTTTTCAAAGCTCATTCATTTGGAATATATTATTCAAAAATTACTAGTCTGAGAGAAAGAGAGCCTGAGAATAATTAAAAACTTTAAATAAAAGAAGAGAAACAATGTGAGAAAYTACCACTAGACTAAATTTTACTATCCATTACATTCCATGTAGAATGATTTAATTAATGAACTTGTCTGCAGCTAGCTCTATACAGAAAACATCATGTGTTTCATTATTTATATGTTCATTGGTGTGGTTTCTTTGTTTGGATTTTTTTTTTTTTTTTTAATTTTGTTCTGTACCCCGAGCCCACTGAAGTGAAACATGATGTTCAAAAGTCTGTTTATATTAAAAAACAACAACAAAGCAACAGACTCAAACCACAGTCCTGTGCTGGTCTATAGCTAACAGTTAATAATAGATAAACAAGATCTAACAAAATAAAAGCTGGCATGGCCACTTGCCCAAAACACAGAGCARGTCAGATTTGGAGGTTTGGAAAGACTGAGTTGTCTATGCC
Source organism: Eudromia elegans (assembly GCA_003342815.1). Lineage (NCBI taxonomy): Eukaryota > Metazoa > Chordata > Aves > Tinamiformes > Tinamidae > Eudromia > Eudromia elegans. The sequence goes on along the minus strand of PTEX01000050.1, from coordinate 1,663,148 downwards.
TTCAAACACACCTCTGGAGCTAATAAAGTCACTARGGAGGAGAAGTCACGGGCTATGTTTTGTAAAGAAAGCAGTCTCACAGGATTCCTGAATCAGCCAGCCAAAAGCAARCTGATTATCAAGCATATGAAAAAGTAACTATTATTCCATTAAAGGATTTTATATTTATTCTTGATAATGTTAAGTTTAGAAAAAAAAATCTAACTGGTGTATGTGTTACAAATCAGTAACCTGTTAAAATAAAGGTAAAAAATATGAAGGGTGAAATCTCTAGACCATATCCATCAAATCTCTTAAAAGTTGTCTTTTACAAACAACATAATATTTTGAAAATACAAGTCTGTGGGTTGGCCTACATAACGTCTGAATATTTAACTGTTTAACTAAGTCAGACTTGAGTTCGTCTGTATGAAGTGTTTCAAATAAATATTGTGTAATAACCTACTCTGGAATCATTTCCTTTAGACATACTGTTCTGAAATAAAAGTCTCTTTATTCCACAATCATTAGTGTGCTGTTGAAGCAGAGGGTTCTGCTCACATTCCTCAGTGCCAGCAAGCACTTGCAAACCTCATGTCTTAATATACAAGAGATGTGAATGGGGAGAAGCGGTTTATTGGTGAAGACCAACAAACATTACAAATATCACTCTGCATTTGCCTGTTAATTGCCCATAAAAGTATCTAAATCATGAAAAATGTGATTTTTTGAATAGCTGTGGCCATGTGGAATTGATGTTGAAATGAAAACTTGCACTTCTCAATCTCTAGCACTGAGCTGAAACTGTTTCATTTCTAACCTGCATAAAATCATGACTAGGCAGTCTGAGTTAAGAGTGCACATTCGTAGCACAGAGCAGATTAAACTGCTTTTTTAACTACAATATAGCTAAATCAGTTCTGAAGCTGTGCATTAGCAATGTTGTTGTGTTAGGAAATAAATGATTTACTCCTCTCTCTGCTACCAACTAGCTCTTACTTCTTCCACAGACTTACTCTTTTTACTTGCACTTACTCAAATCTTAGTCTTTCTATTTTAAAAAAAAAAAAATCATTTAAAAATAATGTAGGGAAGATATTGCATTAGGACAAGGCTTGCAATATTATAAAAAGTTTCTCTTGACTAATCGTTAGCCAAATGTCCTCAGAGAACTATATATTTTTATTGTTCACAAAAGTGGCTGTGAGCCCAGGGATAAATTGAACAAATTACAGACCRTGGACAGTAGGTCAATGATGTCAAAAAGACCTTTGATAATCAAAAATGCAGGAGAGGACTCAGAAGATTTAGCCTCATCTAGAATACTTTACAATCTGACTGTCTCAGTAGACATTTGTCTTCTCATTGTGAACCACGTGGACCCACATTCACACTACCTCTGTTGACAGTTTCCTGTTATTAATGTCTTCAAGAGTTGATTTATGAATGATACAAACCATCATAGAAATCAGAGAAAAGAAAGAAAGAATTAGGAAATGTCCCGTCCTTGCTCTTTCCACTGTAATTTTATGGAAGTATTGCCTTTTGTTTAATTTATTTTATTTTTCATACATAGATGCCAGAGAATAGATTTTCTCAGACAATTTAAAAACCTGMTGAATTCACTGCATAATGCTGCTTTCTAATGCAGAACTTGTATTTAAAACTGGGGTCGCAGGCCCTGTATCAGAGAAAAATATCATGTATTCAGGGATTGCAACAAGTAAGTGAGGAATAGAGGGGGAGGCCCTTAAATCCTATACAATGTATCTTACTAAAGAAAAAAGAAAGAACACTTACACACCAGTGCAATTAATCTGAGCAACAACCACTTATGGAAATAAAAGGGAAGTAAACATAYTTTGGATAAACATTACTCATCTTGACTCTATTGAAATCAGAAGCAAAACTGTCATTACATGGCTTGCATTTCGTCCAAAACACTCTTCCAAGTCTGCCAATGTGCAAACCACTTGGTCATGCAAAGGATGCTGAACTGGCAGCCTGTCTTTCTTCTTTTCAAAACTGACAGTCTTGCTGAAGGTAGGAGAGAGGTAAGATGAGAGTAAACTGCAAGAAATTCTGGTGGGAATGAAGTGGATAGAGGCAAATAAGTATAGGAAAAGACAGAGAGAAAATAAATATTTAGTCAAGATTTTGACAATATCCAAAGTGGATAAGTAGTTGCTGGTGATGGAAAAAGTGGCAGACAATTTTGTTAACAGAAACATCAAATGTGTGAAGGCAGTGCCTACACTGTCTGGTGATCATGAATTAAAATCAAGGTAACCATGATGCAAGGTAACACAAGATGCAAAAAATGTCAAAGCAGTCACATCCAAAGCTATGCCAAGTTTTGTTTTTCCTATTATTCATCTCTAAGCTTGCCCCAGCAGGAGCAGGCATTATCCTACAAGTAGTCATGTTGGCTCTGGTTGTGACTGTGAGGAAAGTCAGTTGAAACTGTTGGAAGACATACATAAAGCTGTGGCAATGTTCTTCCTTGGATTTACAAGTGAAATGAGTTTATGTCATCTAAAGGCATGAAAATGTAATCAGACCTTTTCAGAGTGCTTTGCTAACTTCCCATGTTTCTATAATGACTCATGGAAAGTAACTTCTGCATACAGATCCTCAGTGAAACCCAGATACAGGGAGAGAGGAGAAAAATGAATGCACTTCATAATTCAAAATAATTCTGGGGACAAAGACATGACTATGGATGCCACCACTCACACACTAAAGGGAGGCTCTGCTGGTACCCCATTGCTTCTCAACTAGAGATAGGTTATTTGAAAGTGCTAGCTCTCTTTTGTGTAAAGCCACTGTTCTGGCACATATTCCTTAATTCTGGATGGATTGTTTACAGGAAATTTCACTAATCTGGACAAGTACCCAACACACAAGGGCCATACATTAAAGTACTTTGAAAAGTTAAAATTGGATGAAGAAGAAAGGAGAGAATAAAAATGGCACACACTCATATATCCATTTTTTGAGGAGGCAGATGGAGAGGTGAAATACTTTTGTTTGTTTGGGTTTTTTTCCACAGAAAAGACTAATTACAATGTAAGTGTCAAGTAAAAGACTCTAATTATATGATGAACTGAGAACTTCTGTGCTCCACAAATCTTCCTTGTCATTGCCACTGCTGAYTCAGGTCTTCTGATAGGAGTTCTGCAATAGATGCAATGTCAAGTTACACTATACACAACATTATCTCAGTATGCTCAGAGGAAAAGGAATTGCAAAGATGTTAAAACTCCAGCCCCAGTTGCTGCTATTATCTATGTTAGCATTCTAATAGTAGTGTTATGATAGGAAATGCAAAAGAATTATGGTCAGAAATAGCTTTAGTTTATATAAACCCCTAGAATTTTCTGAAATGAGGACACTTAGAAGCAGTTCTGGACATAAGTCTATAAATGTCAATTCTGGAACTGAATCCATATGCCATAGGCAATGGATGGCAGAAAATGCAGACAGAAGTACAGCTAAAATAGATAAATCTGTTCAGGAAAAAATATATTCTTAGCAGCTGCCGAAACGTAAATCTTTTGATTAAAAATAGTGTGTGGGGGGGTTGGGGGGAAGGGGCAGGAGGAAGAAACAGAGGTTAGAAAAGTTAATCATAGAATAATAAGAAAGGGGTCTGAAAGGGGTAATGAGATGAGGTTTGCTCCATCCCCTGTAAGTATTAGTCATGTCTGAAATTTGTTCACAGCRTGTCCAGCCTGATCAGACCAAACACCAGCCTCCATGCAACCTTCTTTGCATCTCTGTCACTGTTACTGGGAAGGTTTTCATTGTGGCTGCCTGAATCTTTCCCGCTGCAGTTCGAGGCCAAGACAAGAACAATACTTTCCTTTGCAGAAACCTTTTTTTATTTTTAATGTGTGTGAAGAACATTACAGTGTCTTCTTTCAGTTTTTTTCTAATCTCATAGAGACTAAACATACACAGTTTTTTTTCAACCTTGCAGACAATTTACAATCTAATGACTTTCATAAAAATGAATTATAACTGATTTCAAGTGCTACACTCAGACAGTCTGTCATTTTTTTTTCTGATGGTTTTACAAGCACATTTTTCCCACTCAAAAATAATGAAATAATAACAATCTCCCTCTCCCTGTAGTTTGAAAGACCCACACAAACAAAAGGGAGGAATGACTAACTGATTATTCACCAAAAAAAGAAAAACACAGTTCAACTGACTCAGTAMGCACTATTGAGATGTGGAAATCAGGGGAAAAACTCTCTAAAAAAAAAAAAAAAAAGAAGAAAGAAAAGAAAAAAAAAGAAAAAAATTAACAACAAAAAAATACCCTAAACCCCATCATTTAATTATTTCAGGTGGTCTTCAAATATTGACTTCCTGGTCTCTCATGCACAAGCCTGAACAGCTGCAGCTCTGCCACCCCAGCTCTCTGTGTACTGCAGTCTTGGTTRCTGCTTGGCCTGGCGTGGTGAATGGACATGTCCCTCAGTGCTCCTTAGACCGTTGAGGCCAGAAATGCCCAGGGCAGCAGCGTGAAATTCTGAATTTAGTATTGGAGCGGAGCCTCTGGGCATGAGAAAGACGTGCAGCCATAGTGCTACTTAAACTGTCTGAGTCTCATACGCTACCCTGGCACCATATGAATTTTTCAAATCTCCATTTCAGGCGTGACCCATCTGATTCCAAAACCTACTGTCTATTCAAGGTTTGTATTAACCAGCACAGATGGCCACTTGGTGATCCCATTTTGAGGAGCCTCATTCTCTGATCTTTACAGGATATTCTTGATGTAAATTTTCTTTTTTGCTTTTTTGCAACAACATTTCATATTCCTCCTGTTACCATCTACTAGTATTTATGTGCCCTAACACAAATTGTCAATTAATTGCACAAATCCCCCAAACTCTCTCAAAACAAATTTTAAAATCTCAGTAGTGCTTTAAACTAAATGTTTACAGGTAGCGAAAAATTAGCAGTGGCATGACTATCTACCATGATATAGTTTATAAACTTTTGGCCTAAATGTTTCCACGCACCCTCACCAGTTTTCAAAAGTTTCCTTCCAAGTGAAAATTCCAGCCTCACTGATGGCTGCAGAGACACTGGCCAAAAGCCTTTCAAGCCCTTTGGCTTCTGGTCCCAGAACACAGTTGGCAGTCTRTTAGTGCAGTAGTTGCTGAATAACAGCTTCTGGCAAATGCCAGTGTGCTTGCCAGCAATACTGACCGTACTTACCACTGCTCGGAAATGCTTGGCTTTATCAGCCATTGTTTTGCTACATACCTGTGACTTCTCTGTCTGAAAACTGATGCAAATGCATCTTGGTGCACAGCCTGCCCCATCTCCTGGCATGTGGCTAGTCAGGTATACCTTATTTCACATAGGAGAGGGCTTCATTGGGACGAAGCCCTCTCCACTAYACTCAGCCCTGGCTGGGGCCACGTTGTAGCAACTCAATGAATAAAAATTCCTCTCTTAACCCCCTCTCCTCCAGCTGCTACCCCTATCTTGGCTTCCCCAGACTGCTGCAGGTAGGCAGTCATTGCTGTTGCTTGACTTCCTTTGCTCAGACTCCTCCAGTGAAGTTCACAGCAGAGACAGTCATGTCTTTTTACTCGGAACATGAGGAGAAACTTCTTCTGCATTAGTTCAAGGTTTTGTTACCCTGATACCCCAGTATGTGAACACATCCTGAGTTCAACCTAAAACCCAAACACAAGTTAATATCTACTTGAATATTTACAGGAAATTATTTCCTTCAATTTGATTGAACTGAAGTAATTGGTTATTCGGGTGTCCATAATTCAAAATCAAGATAGAATAATTCGTGACAATGTGGATTATTTTTTTGGATGCAAGCAAAGCCTGATTTAGGCTGAAAGGTCTGTGACTCCAGAAAGCACCAAAGCAGAGCTATTTAGYGTTAATATATTGCAATAATGTCAAGTAATAACTTAATATCATCTGGAAATGGCTGCACCCAGGGGCTCATATTGAACAGCTAGACCACAATGTATTAATTAAATATCCACTCTGTTGCTTGCAGGTGCTCAGCTAATGTGGCTTAAGATCACATTGTTGCTTTGAAAGGTGTCTTTTGCTGCATAGGCAAAATCCTGAGTTCAGTTTTCAAGTCTCTTTTATTCCAGCAATGCCTTTGTAAAATTTAATGGTGGTGGCCTGAGGCTCCCAGGCCTGGCAAACATGAACAGTTTTTGATTTTTATAGAAATGAGCTGAGATTGCTCACTGAGTTTTCCATTGTTTATCAGACCTAGTGAGTATCTGTGGGCGTCTCTATTCATAAAATATTTTCTATTTTTGCAGGAGTCTTTCCAAAAAAAGAGAGAGGAAAAATCAGGGGGAGGGAGAAGGATGAGGGAAAATATCTGGAATGCCACCAGTAGTAACAGCCAATGTAATGAATRCCAAAAGGATGTTAGCACTGTTTGTGGGGGGTCCATTGCGTAATTCCTATACTGTTCAGATTGCCTTTTATGCTTCAAGGACAATGTTACCTTCCAGCTCTATTTGTAAATAGAGTTGGTTAAAGTTTACTTTTGTGAACAGTTTAAAACAGCCAAGTCTTTACTGTAGGAGATGCTTTTTAAAGAAAAYAGAGGTGTAAACTCAAAMCACACACACACACACACAYATATATATATAAAAATATATATATACACACATATATATAAAATATGTATATGTATATATACATATATATAAACATGTATATATACACATACTATATATAAATATATATTTTTGTGTATATATATATAAATGTTTATATATAAATATATATATATATATTTGGTCAGAACCTACACATCATATATTGGAGAGCTTAGATATTGTAAGGACATGTTCTTCTTTGGTGCAGGGATTCCTGAATATGCCATTCATATTTTTCCAGTTTCCTATGGAAATTTTAAAACAGTGATAGTGCCCTTGTGGAGAAAGTGTGTAATGTCCCTCAAAGTTTACTCCTTTCTAGCACCTTTTTGATATAAAGACATTATGCCATAGGAGGAGACAAAAAAAAAAGTGTTACACAAAGTTTTTATAATCAGTCTTGACAAGAAAACACAGTAAACCTTAAAACTGTCCAGGAGGAAAGCTGTCTTGATGTATCATTTAAGATGTTAAGATGATTCATTTGTGCTTACCCATTTTGTCCAGACTATGAGTCACGCACCATATAGTAGCACAGTTCATATAGGAGCCATCTCTTGTTCTGTATCCCTCATGYTGGCCAGAGATAAGACAAAGGTACCTGAACCAAAACATCCACTTGGTAGCAACTACAAATCAAATTTTTCTCATTTTTTTTTTATTAATATAAAGTTCCATATTCCATGAGAAACAGATCATTTGTTTCTCTGGTTTCAAATAACAATTCAAAGAGAATGTGTCCATCTAGTCCTCACACTTTACAGCAACCCTCATTTATGCTTATTCTTTTCTGGCAAGTATAACCAAAACTTGAAAAATATATTCCTTCTTCACTTTTCTGTCTCAAAATGTATGAGTTCACTGCATTTTCAGGTGACGTGAATCGTCTTCATTTTGTGGACTACATTTTGTGTACATTTTGTAGCACTGCTTTTTAACTTTGATCAATAGTCTGCTCACCTATAGAATGGCTTATAAGAGGTTGTGAAGCTAAATTAGATCTGAAAGTTGTTTCACATCTTATGTACTTACATTATTATTACTAAAATTTGGTTCATTTTAATAATAATGAATTCCACTTACAGAAAAAAAAACAGTTAGTGGAAAACAAAACAAACCAGAACCTTCCTTCAAAAGTCAGGTTAAACCAGGATTACTTTCTTCCCTTTATTCCTTTATTGCTCAGCAAAATTTCTAGATGTACTATCCAGCACCGGTCCACACTGCAAATGTTATCGTCCTATTGTTGCTATCTTACTATTAATTCCTGTGATTGAACTTTTTACTATGGATTAAAAGATCTTACATTTCTTCTGTTGTTCAAGCTGGATTCAGCARTTTTTATTAGGTGGAAGCACTGCTTTCAGTTTGATACTACTGAATAAAAAAAAATATATATATAAACAGGACTGAGTCTAGTTGGAGGTCTGTGGCCAGCAGTGTCCCTTAAGGGCCAATGCTGCTCCCAGTGCTGTTCAACTTCTTTATCAATGACTTGGATGAGGGGATGGAGGGCACCCTGAGCAAGTTTGCTGATGATACCAAACTGGGTGGAGTGGTCAACWCTCTAGAGGGCTGTGCTGATRTCCGGAGGGACATGGACAGGTTGGAGAGTTGRTCAGAGTGGARCCTCCTGAGGCTCAACAAGGACAAGTGCAGGGTCCTGCACCTGGGCAGGAATAACCTCAGGYGCCAGTACAGATTAGGGACTGACCTGCTGGAAAGCAGCTCTGCAGAGAGGGATTTGGGAGTCGTGCTTGACAASAAGTTACCCATGAGCCAGCAATGTGCCCTTGTGGTCAAGAAGGCCAACGGGATCCTGGYCTGCATCAGGAGGAGCAYTGCCAGCAGGTCAAGCAAGGTGATCCTACCCCTCTACTCAGCCCTGGTGAGGCCGCACCTGGAATAYTGGSTGTAGTTCTGGGCTCCCCAATACAAGAGGGATGTGGAGCTCCTAGAGAAGGTCCAGAAGCAAGCAACAAAGACGATGAAGGGACTGGAGCACCTATCATATRAAGAAAAATTAAATGAGCTGGGCCTGTTCAGCCTAGAGAAAAGAAGGCTGAGAAAGGATCTAATCAGTATGTATAAGTACTTGAGGAATGACTGTGGGGAGGATGGGGCCAAACTGTTCTTGGTAGTGGCCAGYGATAGGACAAGGGGTAATGGTTACAAATTGAAACAGAAGAAGTTCCATCTCCATGTGAGAAGGAACTTCTTTCCTGTGAGGGTAACAGAGCCCTGGAACAGGCTGTCCAGAAAGGTTGTGGAGTCCCCTTCTCTGGAGGTCTTCAAAACCTGCCTGGATGACGTACTCTGGGTGTCTCTGTTGGAGCAGGTGGATTGGACTAGATGATCTCCAGAGGTTCCTCCCAACCTTAACCATTCTGTGATTCTGTAAAAACACACATTGCTTATTGAAAGTATATGTTTATGCACTGCACAGATGGATGACAAGAACTTAGTAAAACCAATAAAAATTTTAAAAGCATATGCTTTTGTGTTATAAAGCACTGGTCTGAGACTGAGAAGAACTGTTGTGTTCCTGGAGGTCTCGCAAACATCTCTTTGAGCTGGGCTGTGACAATGCCAACATTCAAGGATGTCAGAGCAGTAGCTTACACACCAGCCTCAACCATGCTATTTAATAGTTTTCACAATCTGCACATTTTATTATTGCTACTAATTTCTGCTTGTCCTTTCCCTAGCTATGAAGCAAATCTAACTCTCACCTGTAGCTAGGCACTCTGTCTGCCTGAGAATATAAATTACTAGGTTGGTTTATGTTGGCTTAGTATGTTTTGGTTGTTCATGGTGAAAGGAGTGCTTATAAAGAAGCCAAGGTAATATTGGTCCTGTTCATTCTGTTCTGCTCCAGTATCTTTTCCAAGCTGCTAGTATTTGCAACAGAACAGTTGTCGTTCTGAGTTTTTCATTCCTTCCCTTGAGATAGCTGTCAATGCAAGAAACTGCATTGCTGCTCTCCAAGAGATCCCAAGTTACCGGCATGTGGTTCTCATTTGGAAAGACTTAGAAGGAGCAGTGTTGTAACATTTCTAAATAAAAAACATCTACTACAGACTAAAGAGTACAGTGAGAGGTAATGTCCTCAGGAATACCTTTTTTTTTTTTTTTTTCCCAAGCCAGAGTGGGACAAAAAGATGCATTCTTTGCCAGTCTTGTCATCTTGCCAAGATAGAGAGAAGACTCCTTTCTCTATGACCTCAGTGAATTAAAGAAGCACTATTAAAATTGCAATTGCATCAGTGCATCGTGGAGATCATGTTGAGTCTATATCCTGATTGAAGGTTACGTGTATCCAAAGGCAGAGAAATTTTAAAGAATTATTTTAGATTTAGTATCTTTTAAGTAACTGCCACACACAACAACATTAAAGCTATGTTCAATTAATTTTCTTACCTAAAACCATGAATCCATCTACAACATTTATTAGGGTCTACACACGACTGCAAAATATTTTGGTTTTGCCATTCTACTATAAAGATTGATTTTGACTCACTATTTGGCTCAGTAGGTACTCATCAATATTCCTCAGCAGTATTATATAGGTTAACTATAAATTCTATTGAATATAGTTCTGCAACAGAATATCACACATGCAAGTTCATATAGCTAATCCTTTTCTATGATAAATAGTCTGAGTTAAACAGGTCTTACTGGCCAGATTTGGCATACGAAAGATTCAGGTCCCAGATTTAGCTTGACTTCCTCCTAAGTTATTGGAAAGCAGGAGTGATCTGACAAGCAGAATAGGCARGGAAGTCCATATTACAGGCAGCTTGTAACGGGAAACAACTACGTGGCAGAAAGAGTGGCAGAAAGTTCTCTTTCTTCATCCCTCTCCGAATGAAAGTTCTATCTGTTCTAAATAAGAAAATGAGAGTTCAATTTTTTCCTGACTAATAAAATTGTTTTCCACCTTGCTAGCCTTGTTTCTTAATTTGACTTGATTTGATTTTTATTTTCCTTGGATTCCTTTTAGCTCCTTGATTGTCCAGAAAAAAAGAAAGAATTGCAGCTTTCACAGACAGCAGAGTTTAAAGCAACCACATTGTTATTGTCATAAGCATTGTTACTGATTAATCATTAACTCCACTTTGGCAGTAGTATAGTTGTTTTCCCAGGTCCATAGCTTGAACTGGAAAGTCGGAGAAAAATTTATATGATCCATGATAGCAGATGAGAAAACTACTTGTCTCATATGAGGTTCCCCTCTAAAGAAAACAAACTTCCTAAATACTTTATTGAGCATGCTGAGACAGTGTGAARCTTCAGGGAAAGCCCACATCCTCCCAGTGTTCAATTGGTAGTCATTATACCTGTGGAGTTATATGGGGCAGAGACTTAGGAGACTTAGGCAGAGACAGAGAATGCCAGGCAGACATTGTGGAGCAGATCTGTAGGTACTTTGCCTATCCTATGTTTCAAGTAACTAAAATATACCTCTAAACACCTGCACAWAAAGTAAATTACTCTGTATAGGAGCAAGTCCAGAATTTTRCCCTTTARATGGGTTCTGGGAAGTATTTCTTGRTCATTCAAGTAATTTTGCTGTTAAGGAATGCTTTGAACAACCATGAAAAAAACTAGTAAACCATGTTTTTATTGATTTTTCCCCTTAGTCCTTCATTGTAATTTATAGTCAAGACTTGGTTATGTTGCTGACAATCCATTAAGCAGTCTAAATGCAGAAGGAGAGGCCCAGAAGGCACCCCTAGAATATTAGGCAAGTATTCAGAAGAGACACCAGAAAGAAGAAATTCAGAGGAGTTCTACATACTAATTGCAGTAATGATAAAAATCAATCCTCCCTATAGGTTCCATTGGGAGGCAGAGTAGAGGAGGGGTAGAAGAGTCAGCAGGGATTTCTTCCAGATGTAGAGAAGGGCAAGGACAATGCTGACTCCCTGCAGGATGCCTCTTTTCCTCCTACCAGTTTTGAATGACTGCCAGGGAAAGAACATACTCAAGGAAATCGCTCCCTGGAGTGCCTGTGCTCCTGACTGCAATACTAAATATATGCAGAATTGTTCAGCTATACCTTCAAAGCTTGAAATAGGGTTGATCAAAAAGTTTGACCTAAATCTTCCTATTGGAAAGGAGGATTTCGTACAACAACTTTCATGASAATGTATCTTCAGTTAAAGATTTCTGCAGAAAGAGAAAAAACTGAATTAGGTCTCAAACACTCCAAAAGAAAAACTCATTCTTTTTTTCTTGCCCAGTAATATGTTTGAATAATTATGCACCCCCTCTTAGTTTACCTTTTGTCCCCAATGTGATTCCTCCTYCTTTCTTTTTTTCTAATAGTTAAAACAGCAAAGAAACTGGAAAAGTCCATTGCTGGTCAGAAAGACTCATTGTATCAGGTCCACTCCCCCCAAAATCCTTCAGATTAAAATAAAATGTTCCGGTTTATTATTTGCAACATTTCAAGTAGAAAAAAATCTCCAGATGATCTCCAGAGGTCCCTTCCAACCTCAACTGTTCTGTGAGCCTGTGATAAATGACTCCTTAACAAGTCAGTGCTCTGACTAGTGCAGTAGGAGCCAGGTTGTCTGACTCTGCTTAACGCGTACTGAGAGCACTCTCAGGCTATCAGTCCTCTTGTGCCATCGCCTTGAAAAGGGACTAGAAAAGCAACTGTAGCCTGTTCCCTCTCTCACGCTTCTGCCACCCATGGTGCAGAGTTAAGAGAAGCATCTTCAAAGAGAAAAGGTTCAGAGGGAGGGACCATAAATCTATCTGAAATTGTTTTCGTGCTGGTAGATTGCTAGCCTACTGGAACGCTACTGGGTTTGGCTTTGTTTAACAGCTTGGCATTCYACACACACACACACACAAAATCAGTCCTTTAATTTAGATGCTTCCTTTATGCCTTCAAGTTTGAATACTTTGGTCCAAGACATTTAAAATGCACCCATTATTTCTGCAGATCACATAATCAGATAATACTACTAATAATACTGCCTAATTGGCTTTTATTTCAGCTAAAGCATATTTCTCTARTCCTTATGATTATTACAAAAATATAATAATGTTGTTCAACTGTTAAAGAAGTAAAGAACTTTAATACTACAATGGCCTTTTTTTCCTGTTCAAGTATAAATTACTTTTTCTGACACAAATTTCTGAAGTAGGAGTTAAGCTTGGTCCAAATGAAACTAAACCTGTCATGTCTTTAACTGCATTTGCAACAGGATGATTTTTTTTTTAATTCGAGAACAAGCAAGAAGCAACATTTCCCTTGTACTCAAAGTCTGGATTCCACTCATTAYGGATACAGTTTCTGCAATTGTTACATGAAGCCTTAGTCTATAGTAAAAAAACATAAKGTCTGCACTGTATGTGAAGAGACTAGATCTCTATTCCTCAGATAMGTATACTGTATTTCCATAACAACCTAACAATTCTTGGCAGATTAGTAATAATAAGAATAATAATAAAGACTGTGCATGAATCTCTCTCTAAACGTGTCCTCAGAGAATGTCTGGAAATTAAGAGCAAATGCACAGATTACCATCAGCGTAAAACTGAAGCAGCAGGCATTATTTGTTTAAGAAAATGCTACCCCACACTTTTCCATGCTCTTCACAGCACAAATGCAAACAAGCTTCTGAGCAGTTGATTTATTGAATTACCAAATAAATAAATAAATAAATAAATAAGTCTTAGCAAAGTCCAAACAACACGTTAATACAGGAATTAGAGTAACTGTTTAGTATGAGATATGGAAAGAAATTACTGAAGTATGAAATGAACTACTTTGTTTTCCTCCTGCCCCAGCAGAACAGAGATGGGCTGAAATTTTTTAAAGCTTATTTTGACTGGAAAYGAATAATAGTACTTTGTTCTCTATAGACCAATTATGGTGTTAAATTAATTTTCATGCATGTACTGTTCCCTACATTAAGCTATTTGTGCACATTCAGCAAACCCCATGTACAAAATCTGCTAATTAGAGTTTGTCCAAGCATGGAGGCAATATTTCTAGCTTCATTTAATTATCAAAAGTGATTCATGTAGGCTGGAGGATAGGAAGTTAAAGTGAGTAAAACAAAGCCAGGCTTCCACACTATGCAGCTAGACTTACTCTTTGAGTAAATTTCATGCCTGTTCATTTTTGCTGCTGTACAAAATATAGATATTCTACTAATTGAATTCTGTGGAGGTGCTTTAGGGCTTAATTTGTTATAAAATACATTGAGACTTTCTGACTATTGCTGCAGAGTGCCATATTTTAAAGTTGCCTTGGAAGTGCAAGGAACTAAATTAAAGACACTGGATTTAGATATACTCATCTGCCTTGAGACTGAGCCAAATTCAGGAGGGTGGTGGACCCACCTTTTAGCCGACTTCATGGAAGCTGGGCCAGTAAATGTCGTGTCTGAATTTGGTCTGCTGAGTAGGCCAATGCAGAAACCTTCAGTTCACTTGACTCTGTGTATTATGAAACCAAAAGAATAGCACCATATGTGTGTGTAATACGATTAGATCCACCTCTTCCATATGGCCAGATGATGAGTCAGGCCCCCAAGTTTTGTTTGAGACCTGGTTGAACCCACCTAGCATAGACACAGAGGACTCTCTATGAATTATATGTTGCTCTCCCCTTCTCCTGGGTCAAGCTTGTTGCCTTTCTCWTACTCTTAAACTTGTCAGCTTTGTTCTCTGCAGGCATGGAGGGCTGAGGTTCCTTCTTCACAAGTTAAAAACAAATACAGGAGAGTGATCAGGCACTTGAAATAAATAAACGTAAAGCAAAGGTAGTCCAGTAGGAGGCAAATTCCTGAAAGGCTTAAYTGACTAGTTGAGTTCTACTGCGTTTCCACGGGTAGAAAATTGTGGATCATTTCAGGTGAAAAAGTTAATAACTCATTACCATTCTATGATTCTATTACCTTTAATTAAAACTGTAATAGTTCTGGTTGAATGTTTCTTATAATTTGGCTATAATTTCAGCTACTCGGGAAAGTAATCATGGCACTGATATTATGGAAAATTGTTACAGTTTATGTACTCATTGATTTTTTTTCAGATCTGGGGAATATTAGACATTTCCAACAGCCTAAGAAGAGATGAGAAAAGATTGTCACCTAAAAGAAGTGTTTACAGGTGCATATACTAAAATTGCACAGGGGTGCAGTGGCTGAAGTATAACCACACCATCTGACCTGCTCCCTGATGGGTTTTTTTAATAACTAATATAGGCAGGATTTGAGCTTAAGTCTTATTCCCACTGAAACCAGTAATATTTTTTTTCCTTTAAAACAGATATTAAAATGCTTATTTCACAAGCCAAAACAAACCTTCATGGATTATCACAGGAGCTAAGTGGTCCTTATGACTCCCATCAGTCCTAAAATGTTTACCTCTCAGAGGGAATCAATATGATTCTCCTGAGTGTAACACAGAATAACTTTCTAGATATACATGAAAGACTAGCTACATGAAGGCGAGGAAGGTTAGGCATCTAGTATTCCTTATGTAGTTCTTTACAATATGCCTGTAAACAAAATGCTGCAATGGTGACTAAATCACCTACCAAGAAAAAACCCTGTGCCATGGCTCCGCTGATGCCATAGGAGATACTGTGAAGAGGTGTGAGTTTAGCAAGAGAGTGGGATATTCCATCAGCAGTCAGCTATCAGTGTGCTTCTTCAGGTGGTGGAAGAGGAAAATGCACATCCGTGAGGCACACATCCTTGGAGTTGTAACACTGAAGGAACACATACTAGTGGCAGTTTCTGTTTTCAAAGGTTTAAAAAAAAAAAAAGAAAGAAAGAAAGAAATCCAAAGACTTCAAAAGAACTGTGTAATAACTTGGCAAATTCTGCATTAAGCAAAACTGGAAGGAATGTTTTACTAACCTAAGCTGATGAATAGTTGTGAGGTGACAGGGAAAGAAAATAGAAGAACAGAAGAGAAACCATTTGTTTATTTTTTATAAATAAATAAATAAAACACTGAATTCTAATACTGATGAGAAAAAAAAAAAGAAATGAATTGATCAGTGTGTCATCTGAGCAATAACCATTATTTTTTTCTCTAAAACAAGATATTTCTTCCTGTTTGCTAAATAATCATTATAAACATCTCTTCAATTCTGATAACTTGAAACAATGAGATCCTAAKCAGTTTGAATGCAGACTCAGTTCTGAAAAACTGCTGTGTTACTATGCCGCATGCACTAATGACTATAAACTAGCATACAATGCACATGACAGGTCTCATTTAATAGTYCTGTTTGGGAAATTATGCTTAATACTAATAAATGAAGCAATAATTTRAAACCTAGAAGACTTCTGGCTTCATTTTGGATGATAAAATTCCCTTGTGAACTGGTGATAGTGCATTTTACAGACATAGGATAGCAGTGGGAGGACAAATGCATCATTTGAAGGAAAACTTTGAAAGATGCTCTTATCAGCACTCCATGGCTAGCTGAGCTTTGATATGCTGCTATAAAATTTATCAGTGGATTCTAGATAGGCTTTGGGACAAAGAATTCCTACTTGTGTATATAGGGACTGGAATATGAGACTTGATTTAAGGATACTCAGTTCTGCTTTTGAAAGAAACGTTTCCAAACCCTGTGTAGTAGAGCATGTTTTTTGAATAGTTCATATGAAGTGTGAAGTGAAGTAAAAATCTTAGTTCCTTCATATGAACTATTACACAGGTCTCCTAAGGAGGTGAGATGTGTTTATGAGTGTCCTTAATAATTTTGAACTCCTTGTCCGATTTCAGAACTATTACACGAAGAMGTTATTATCTTAAAGATATTGTGTCTACAAATCTCTTAGAAGTGGTGATCCAACCTGAGAAAATAGGTTCTGTGAGGACAGAAAGGTTCAGCACACAATAAATAATAAAGCTTCTGATAAGAAAGAGGAGTTGTGAGTCCATGAAATGTTTTAGTCAGATCTTATACCAAAGAATCCRCTCACAGAAGTCAAGCTGGCCCTATTTTTTCCATTGTTCATAGAAATATTCACTTTTTTTTCTTAATGATWTTCTTCCCAATACCTACCTGATTCTGTGTCTGGTGATGTTTGTGTAATTAGCTTCATGAAACTTGTTTCAATTTCTCCATCATGRCCTCTTAGCATTCCTGGGAAATTCATGAACAAGTTAATGTGGGATGCTGGTAGAGATTCCCAGCCAGGCATATATATGTGAATCCAGCTTTGGGACTTCATAATTTAAATCTGCGGGCCCTCCCYAGAGCATCTCATTTAGCAAGCACTAGCAAGTAAAATTCAGCGTGGTTTGCCAAGCTGTAGTCATACAACTTGACTACCACTAGTCATACGTACTTGTTGAGGTAGCCATCAACAGGGCCCGGGGTAACCTTGCCTGTTTACGGACACTGCACAGCAGGACTTTCTTTGGAGAGTCATCTGTGTGGTTCCTTGGGTCAAAGCAAGTCAAAACTTTCATCTCAATATGTGTTTGCATCCATTACTCATGGACATATAAAATAAAATATACGATATAATCCAAAACAAGTAACACTAATATTTGTTTTCCCTGCATCTGTGTTTATTTCGCTGACAGGAGAAACAATGAGATTGGACCAACGACTGAATGCCACAACCCTGTTCAGGTTTTTAATCTTCTTTCAGTTTAAAGAATAGGGCAAAACAGATATGAAATCTAGAGTAGTGTGTCCAAAATGAAACACTGGAGTCAATATTTTCCTCTTGAAAACAAACATCAGTAAAAACTGGCAGATCTGAATTCTGCTAGCTAAGATTCTCTCTGATCAAAAAATATGTTGCAGGATTAAATTTAAACTAGCAGTTTAAATGCCCTCCCCTCCCTCTGTCTCCTATATTATGCATGTCTGTTTTGAAATTGACAGTCTGTGAAAGCCCAGAAGAATGRCATAATATTATAGTCTCATCCCTGCCACATAGACCCTCACTCAAGCACAAGTGCCCCTGGCCCAACATCCTGGCTGATTCAATGAATATTTTTTGGAGCGAAAAACAACCTTGATTTAAGAAGTGCAATTTTGTCCCCAGTGCAGCATATGGAATGACTTCTCCACGTTCTGCTTATGTAATTACTACCTAAGTGTTTGACTGTGACCTACTTCCAGCAAATCTGAAAAAACATAGAAGAACTTCATATTTGCTTTGCACATCTCCTTGTTGGGGATGCAAAGTGATGTTAYTTGATGAAGTGGTTTTTCTCTAGAGTTCTGAGTAATTTCTCATTTCATTATATGTGACCAGAGCTAGATTCAAAATGACATCCAAACAGATTGTAATCTAGGCAATCAGCAGTACCACTGCAGATGTAAAAACAGAAAATGACAAATTTACCAGACTGCAGCATCAGATGATTTGCAAAATGGATAAACCAGACCCTCCAACAGAGCTCACAGCAGAGAAAATTCATTTCCCAAGTGCAAAAATGAGCACTAACAGATGGAACTGAGCTTTATCAGTTGTATCATCACCCATACTGCCAGTCTACAGCAGTAGTTTCAAACTGTGRAATGTGACTGCTTGTGATCCATAGATTATTCCTAGGGAATCCATGAAAAAGCAGTAAGAAATATCTGTGTTCAACAGCTTGTACTGAGTCTAGTGGAGAAAGCACCTCCTTTGAAAAAAAATTACAGATTTATAAACTGAAAGTAGTTAGAAACTACTAATTTAAGAGACTATTGCATTTTCCTACACTAGCAAAGAAATAGGGCAGCTATTTCTGAGAGAGAGGACAAGGAAAGACAAACAGTAGAGAAATAAATCTAATGCAGAAATTATAATGCAAAAATATCTGCATAAATAGATATCAAAAATAATATTTTCCCTAAGAAACTCAGAATGAAATTTCATTTTGTTCACTCTTTTATTTTATGAGAAATGGTACTGCCTGAATATATATTTGAGTTGCAAAACCACAGRAGTATATGGAACCAACTATAATAAAGAAACAGAAATATAATGTATCTATCTTCACACCATTCAACACAGGGAAGTTAGACTCCAGACTAGGGAATCCTCTTTTTAGGAAAWCTACTAATCATTTCATTTAAATGACATGCCTTTGAAGTGAAGGACTGGATTTCACTATAATACATCCCCAATATAACAACCAGAGTAGYCTGGGGTTTTTGAATATATGGAAATATAGTTTATCATCCAAGGGGAAGGAGATAATAGGTTAGCTCTTAGAATGAAGGTCCATTGCCAAAGCAATAGAATTGGCTATTACAACTTTTTAACCAGAAAAAAAGAATAAAATAAAGAAGGCATCTTCACAGCAATGTCTCTGCTTCATTTGACACTTCCCATTTGTGTTACATACACTCATAATTCCCTTCCAATAATTTCTAGAATTTTGTATAACATTTCAGGGTTTAGCTCAGTTTATGAACTGAAAATTTATTTAGAACTTGTTGAGGTACATCCTACAATTGAGTCACACTGAGACCGCAAAGGGAAATTCTAAATGAACATTCACTCCAAATGAATCTCACTTTTGAGTTGTCTGACTTGGTAGTCAAACAGTCAGACAAACAAAACTGGCTTCAAGTCAGAAACATAATTTCATGGACTTTGATTTTGATTTTCTGGATTTTCTTTCTTTCTTCTGGAGGCAAACACTATTTGTCTAATCCGCCCAGAATTTGGCATAGATATGATTATTCTGCCCTCTCAAAATGCTTTATTGGACAGTGAGCTTATTATTCACCACCAAATCTAACCCAACTCTTCTCTAGTTAAAAAGTTTTTTGGCAAGCCTTTAATCATTCTGCTTTAGCTGAAATCTGTTTTCAGACTAAATAACTAACTTAAAGCTGAAAACTATTATAAATCAACCCACATTAATATTTTTTTCTTCAGAATCAATGCCTATGGCTTTCTATAACATATGCAAACTGTCTTTGTAATGCAAATTGTAAATTTACTATGTTTCTGAAGACACAGATGTGTGTACAGCATAGGCTGCCAACCTTGCCCCGTTTCCAGAAAGAGGTTCTCACAAGACTTAAGCAAGGATGGTGAAACTCCACATGGAGTACAAGAAGTACATATAACTTCAAATTCTATGGTTCTATGCAGCAGGATGATTTTTATCCTCTATTAGAAATGCCTAATCTGCTTGTTGCCCCTTAAATTTTAGTTCTTGCACTCCTCTGATTCAACTTTCTAAAGATTCTCCAAAGTAAAACTTAAAATTTGCTGACCTTTCACAAAAATGAAAAATGGATCAACCTTTTTTTTTTTTTTTTTTTTCCTGAGGAAGTCCTAAACCATTACATCAGTACAGATGTCTGGATTACACATTATGCTTTGATCCTTCCTTCACCCATGAGAAAAAATAAAATTAAACTTAAAAAACATATCTGGTCCATAAAATCAGCATTGCCTTGTTCTTCAAATCCCTGTGTTGGATTCACATACTCATAATTACTCTGAATAGCCAGCCCAATGAGCACAGATACATTCCTTTGTATCTGAGGCCCTAGTCTGAAATTTTGGGGGGAATTAAAGCTGAAGTAATGGTTGCCCTAACTTATTGCTGGCAACCAACCATTTCTCCTCCCTGTTCATGGCAGCCAATCCATGTTCACTTCTGCAGTATAGAGTAGTTGTGAAACTCCTCTGTTCGTTCATGCCTATACCTATTAAACTCGATGGACAGGCTGCGTGGAGCTGTTGTGAGAGATGGTTTGTGCCAGGGCTCACCTGGAGTCCAGTTCAGCGCTGAGCCCACAGAGCTTTACTCTGAGACGACAGCACTGGAATCCCCTTCCAAATGGACCCCAGAGCTGCAGTGCAGGCTAACACCTACTCACATGTGTATTTGGCCCATCAACCAACACCTTTCTCTGAGGTTTGAAATACTCAGAGCATCAGGAATATTAATCTCCYCACAAAGAGTATCATGAATTTACATCTCTGTTGCACTGCAGGGTGAAGAGGTTGGGAAAGAGGCCTCACCATCTCCATAAACAGGTTAGTTCACAACCTGTGCCYCACACTATTGCCTTGCTTCCAGAGAGCTGGGAGTACTCATTGTAAGAGCAACAARCTCATGAGAGCATTTCTGTGCTGACTTGAACAGAAATTAATTGTGATAAAGAGATACTTCTGTTCTTGAATCTTGYTTATTCTGTAAATCCATACAGCACTTGCTGGAGTCTGAGCTCTCTGGTCGCAAATGCTAGCTCAGCATTCTTGGGGAACCAGAGCACAGCTGGTCTGCACAATGGTTTAAAGAAAGGTAGAGATCTTTATGTGAGAATGAAAATGTGACTGCATGTCAAGTTGTCTGAATAAACAAAGGTTTTGCTATTAACCACAGCACTGAGCATTTATTGGAGGCAATTCACAAAGGATATTAGAGGACATTATCTTTATATGCAGAAACATCTGTACGCGTTTTCCTGCAGCAAATGTAACATATTTCACTATCTATTAAATATTGCTCTTAAGAAACYGAGTTGAAAGTTCACCATAAGGCAAGCTTAAGAAGAGCACAAGGAAGCATTTTACAAGTTTCCACATGTAGTTTTGCCTTTGCACTTCCACCTGGATCATTCGTTTCCATTCCTTGCTATCTTCGAAACAAAGGCTGTCAGCCACATCCAATTATCTCAGAGTTTTGTGATATACTACAACCACATGGGRATCAGGATAAAAATAGTAAACTCCCTTATACTTAGGGCAGACACTCAAGGAGTGGGAAACTGTTTTCTGAGATCCTGCAGCATGACTGAAGCACGGATACATCAGCAGGAGCTGAATTTTGTTCTTGAAAATGTGTGCAAAAGATGATGAACATTAATAAACTTTTCATAGGATAGATTCACTGGCAGAATATGACTTTGTTCTTCCTGAAATAGATGTATTAATTTTCTGTCTTGTTTTTCATTTTCTTCTCATTAAAAAATAGCAATTAATTTARTAATGATGAAAGCTAAGTATCACCCCAATGCATGAAGAATAAAATGTGAAATTGTCATGAGCAAAGCATTGCTGCCACCAATTTACTGAGGACTGATGAAACAACCTAACAGGTGTCTCTCATCTGTATTTTCCATTTTTCTAAAGAAGATTTTCAACATTTTATAAAACAGAAGAAAACCATTACAACTGYGGTGTGTTATGGTATGAAAGACTGTTCCAAGATCATAAGAAAGAAAAAAAAAAAGGATAATAAAAGAAAGACTAAGAGTTGCAGTCAACTAAGACTGCACATGTATCCACTACCAGCTTGTTCCTTGTAACAAAATCTGCACATTCCATTTGTAAAACAATACAAACTAAAGCAAGATATATGTGGAAATATCTATGGCTCAGTCCATAATGCTAAATTTCTTAAACAAAATCMATCAAAAGTGATGCTGAAATTTAAAATAAAAGAGGAAAAGAAGATGATTTATTCCTGTGATCTAGCATTCATTTCTGTGTATATGTGTATAGCTACTAGTTAAAGCAAGACCAGATTTTATGTGTTTTTTGTTGTCAGAAGACTGCCTTTGTAGTCTTAGCACTATAGTGGGAGAGATGACTTTCTGACTCTCAACTATAGAATTTTTCCAAACTTCATAAAAAATGGAAAGGGGTGTGAGACATCTGATGTGCCATGAAAGTTAGCACATTTCTTGGTTAAAAACAAAACAAAACAAAACAAAACAAAACATCCAAAGGAGCTTTCTCAAAGCTTCTGACTGAACAGATGTGGTATTTGGACTGTCTCTTCAAAAGGGCTGTAGGCCTGGATCATGCTGGTGCCTCTATTTCTCTTTGTCTCTGTGAAGATGATGCTGATCCCTGGGAAATTGCATGTCATGGATTTCAGGAGATAGATAGCCTCTTCTTTGTATTTTAAAGAGATGAAAGGGAATAGAGGCTATGGAGTTTAAAACAGCCTTTTAACACGCACACACGTGTGCACTGCAGGCATCCAGAAATCTAGATCTGTGGCAGTTGTCATTTTCTTGCATTTTCTACCTGTGCTGCCTGGCTGTAGGCAGCAATTGTCCTGAGAAACTCATGGTCGACTGGATATATTGCGCGCTACAAGGAAGTAACTTGGAAGAGCTAAAAGTTCCTGGGCTTCATGTGGTGTAGCAGGCCCTGCTACCAAGTCAAGCTGGCTGGGCAGCCTCAGGGTCAGCCGCTTCCTTTTTGCCTCCTTCCTCTCTCCCATTCCCCTCTCTATCTGGGCATAGGTGTGTGGATGGTTCTCTGCCTCTTTGATAGCTCGCTCATGGGAGGGCTCCTGGTTGCTCATAGCCCAGGTCTGTCTGTTACCTTCAGGGTGACAGTTTGTTATATGCTCCTTCACCTTTTCCACTGGACCATTGAAAAACTGGAGCATGAGGCATCTCCTCTCAGAGGCTATTCTCCTGGCCATTTTTTCCTGATGAATATTCAAAGATAATGAAGTCAAACTGCTTGCCATCAAATTGTCAGGGTATTTGGTACMTTAAAAAGAGTTCCAGCCTGAGCCTGTGACATTTTCTGTACGTTCTCAGCTTTGTTTAAAGATATTTTTTGCACTCTTTTTCTCCTTTGTCTCTCTCATATACAAACCTCCAGATTAAAGACTAAATATTTTGAGAAGTATTTAAATCATTAATTTTTAGTCACCACAAGAGTGAACATAAAGGCAACCACAATAGAAGACAATGAAAAGASAGCACTCTCTTGTAATCCTTTGCCATCAATGTGTTGATTAAAGAAAATCTTAAACTGTAGGGTATCAGCCAAGCCTGGAGAAGATCTATTGCTACAATGAATTAAAAAAAAAAAAAAACCCACTAATTACACTTTGCTTGCATCTTTACTGAATAAGAAATACAAAAGGAAATGTATCTTTGTTGTGGTTCGGATTTCCTTATCCTGCTCACAAATCTGCTCTTAATTTAGAAATATACTGGTTTCTGCTTTCATATTTTCATTAAATGTTGCTTAGACTTCCTGGATCTRTAGGAAGCCTTAGGACTGTCCAGGAAAGGACATGTTTCTTGAAACAAAGCACTCAAGTTACTGGGCTGCAGGGGAACACATTCAGATATTATGTATGGACATGGCCAGGACAACTTTGGTCTTTCCCTTTTTGATTTCTCCATTATCCTCCTTTCACTCTGCATTACTCTCTTCTCTGTCCCTYTGCTTCATTTTTTAATTCTCTTTTTCTTACCTGTATCATTTTTTTAAAAGCTTCATCTTCTTTCTTCTGCCTTTCACTTCATCCACTTACCCTTCATATATTTTGTCTTGAAATTTTTTAAATATATTTAAAGCAGCAGCAATTCAGTTGAAGCTCCTGGGAGAGCAGAGAGAACAAGCTTTCTCTCTCAAGCCTTACATAAGAAAATGTACCACAGTCTGAGAAAAGTATGCCTCCCATCTGCAGAACATTAAAGACCTGATGTATCCAGATACTGGTCGGTCATATGGTGTTGTGAAGAAAGAGGAATTGTTAGGTGGGAGTTAACTGAGTACATGCATTTTTTGAAGGAGSACCCAATATTTTTCTAATGCCCCTTAACTGAGACTCACTTTAACCCTCACATTGCTGAAGATTAGTTATACCTTGCTGTGGGGTATGGATTTGATGGATCGGGAAACAAGAAGCTAGGGTTTGTCACTGATGTACGGTTGAAGTACTCAAACATTTTTTTCTGCAGTGGGTCACAGCCCGCAAGGGTAAAAAATCTGATTTATATCCTGCTATTTACAATATCTATCAATGTATTTTTTTCTTGTGTTGTTTTTGAGTTTCTATCCTGATGATAAGCAGCCTTGGGACTCAGAGAGATAAAAACAACCTTCAGGTTGAGGTAGGCTACTGGGAGCTCTGTGCTGACAGAGCTAGGATACCTTCTCAGCCAGTGGTCAAAGTAGTCATGCATCAGTCTAAAATGTCTGGTGGATGATATAGACGTGTCAGGGTGCTATTTCAGGTTTTAGAAGGATTTCATTGAATCTCGCAGCAGATACATTTGTGCAATCCTGAAAGGTATGGTGTATATGTCTGAAGGTCACCGTTCACATTGCAGTGGTTTGGCTGCTTTAACTGTGCTGTGTGGATACAAACTAGCATAAATACCCATAGTATTGTATTTTACAATACTCATATTGTAGTTTTCTTCATGATCTTTGTTTTACACTGTTAAGTTCATCAGCTGAAGAATTACAAATGCTTGGAAAATAGACTTCTTTAAATAAAAATTATTTTAAAAATCTCAAGTTGGGATGAAAATCAAAAATATCTTTACTTCTCATATATAATTTTGTGATAAAATTGGTGTAAAAATGCCCCTAAAAAAATAAACATTGAACTGACAATGGAAGCATCACTCAGCTGCCTTTTTTTTTTTCTGATTAACTATTTGTAAAAGATACAGGCAGTCTCAGGGATATTCTTTAGAACTTGGGTAGACTTTGCAGAAGTTTATTGTTTGTAATAGCAAGTGTGGCATTTCACYGACAAAAGATTTGCCTCATAGGCAATGCTAAGCTTGTACAAGTACTTTTATTCATTAAGAATCTCTTGAGTCAGGAACTGATTCTATGTCAGTGCAAAGAAGTATTCTGTATTTGATGGGAAGTAAACAATCCTATGCACTGAATTAATGTCAAAAGTAAAGAGAGCATCTAGTGAAAGGATGCCTCAGATTATTTTACAGATTTTTTTCCATACACATGCCAATGATTCTCATTTCACCATYTTACTTTCTGATGCACCTTGGGTTTTACCAGTGACATTAGTTAGAGGACATAATATATGACAAAATACGGAACGTGGATCTAGAAAAGATGATAACTCTGCAGATACTTTTATTACTGAYCTAGGTGAAAAACAGAACCCTGCTTCACTCCCTGCCACCCCCAGCCATTTGTGTTCCAGAGAAGTGTGTTGTTCTAAATACTTTCCACATAATCTTTTGTTTAAAGAAAAAAAAAAAAGTAATATTTACACTTTTTAAATAAAGGRCATATTTTCACTTATGAAACTTGAACTGAAACAATTAAATTGGACAAAGAGTACTGTTTGCATCAGTAATTTACTATAATAGTTTCAATGTTTCAGACATCAATAAACTTAACTGGTTGCTATTTAATGTCAAAGTAATTGCTTCAGAATGACATCAATTTGCCATCCTAAAGAAAACAAAAGTAATAAACCTTTCACTTTTTACATTAAAGACTCTTTCACACTAGTTCCTAATACAAAAACTAGTTATATAATACGCTAGTGTAAATATTTAAAAAAGACAGCTAAATTATCTTTTCCAGGGATGATCTCTTAACCTCTATTAATCCATCTTTTATTACTACTGYAAAAGGAAAACATTAACTAAATTTATCAAATCCTGGACACATTTAAAGATCTATAATGATGTAGCCCATGTTTTTCTTTCACCTTACAGCTTTCTAGGAATTCTTCCTTTCTCCTTTGAGATGAGGACAAAAAGTCCAGGCTAAATGAGAATAATGCAAAATTTAACTACTGACCTACATAAAAGATTTCAGTTTAAGGGTTTTTTTTTCAGTCTTTTCTCTAATTCCAGTCTGTACTGATGGTTTTTGCTCCCTTATTCCCCTTGTTGTCAGAAATGTCATTAACAAGAAAAGAACATCTTTAAAAATGACCAGATAGGATAAAGGTCTGCAAAATGAGAATMTAAAAACTAGGTATTTTGTTAGATTGGGACAAGAATGAGAATGAAGTGATTTTGGTAAAACTGGCAGTATGAAGTTGGCCTAACTGTAGGATTGAGAACTAGATGAAAAATGTATCCAAAATATTGACAAAACATAGAATATTTCTCACTGTATAGCTTGTTGACTAATGGCAAACTGGGCAAATCATTGAACACATACACATTTCTGAAAGTTAATAGACTTTGACTTACAATTTTTAAAAAGCTCTAAAAAAAGTCCATTCAAAAGAATAAAGAATGTTCAATGAGAATCAGGATATAAGTTTTACTTTCAGTAAGAATGGAGTTAAAATTATATCTAAATTGTTACACAGAKAATAGGATAAAAAGTAGAACTAATGCATTACCAGGGAACTAAATAAACACYGGTACTGTGACATGAGCCTAAGGGACTATTCATACAGATTCCTTTTTGGGATATGGGCTTGGTCAAAAAAGATCTATGTGAATCTCACCATCCTATCGACATACAGAAAATATATAAGCCAAACATAAATTTGACAAGCATTCTGGTGTGCTCCAGGTACGGGTTCAGACTCATCTCTAATTACAGCTATGAGAACAAGGTGCTGTTTATAGCAGAGAGGTGTGTTGGCTGGAAATTAAAAGGAAACAGAACAGTACAGAAATACATATGAGGATGAGAAGCCTTATATTTCAGTCATTGTTTTTTTAATGACTCAACGTTGTAAGAGTCTTTGGAGAATGGCCAAATTATTTATTTATGAAGCTCTTAAGCTCTTCAGGCTACTCTTAACATAATCACATCATATAGTTTTCTCCCCTTCAATGTTTAAATACAGCTGTCATTTCACATCATGGACAGCTTGACAAAATACTTGACAGCAAACATATATGTTGCCTCTGAAGGCCACATGTGATAAAGTGAAAGGAAGTCAAATGCTCCTTGTAAAATGCTGCTATCATCATAGTGGGGCCCACCTTACAAAATGAGGAATATTCCTGAGAGACTGCCTTTTTCCTTCTTATTGATTCCAGTGTGACTGGAGATTGACTAGCAGCTTGCAATCACACTGAGGGCAGAAGGTGCCACGCACACCTATGCCACATACTACCTCACTGACAAAAGACAGGAGGCCAAGCTGAAGCTATATGAAGTTAGTAATAACAAAAATATGGTCTCAAAATTGCTATCTTATGGCGTAAATAAGGCATGAACTAACCTAGGAAATAAGGCAATAGTAGGGGCAAGGTCAGAAAGAAAGCTGAGACACATGATATCATGAAGCTGTTCATAAGATTGTTATGATCATCATGATATTTACAGTGGTTTGTGTAACATTGTTTTTCTGCCTCACAGACTGCTTAGATATCAAAGTAATGGGTGCTTCATAAATATCGTAATAATGCTTCACTGATCAAGAACTATGGGAAAATAGTTGAAAAGTTATTAAAGTTAATGTACTTCACCACAGTGTGTACCTACTTCTAAAGATGCCTGTGACAAAGATAAAAAAAAGACAAAAAAATTGTATAGTATACTGGACTTTAATCTATAAAGAAGATTAAATTCAAAGTTTAGCATTATAAAAGAATAACATACATTTTAAAACAAACATAGAAGATAGATAACACACATTTGCATCTTGGTTCCTCCTGCTGCCAAAGCTTAAAAGTATTCACTTTCTGGGATACAATTCCRTTGCATACAGTGTTTGCTATCACTTCAGCATATATTCATATGTAGAACTGAAATAAAACATTCTTATTTGCAATAAAGCTTTTCTAGGTACAAGCTCGAGCCAGGGTACTATTAGCATTAGCTAGTCACATGTCCAATCCCACACATTATTTAAGCAAACCAGAATGAAATCACTGCTTCTTGCAACATTCCTGCCTTTTCATGTCAGTTCTTAGATGCCAGCAATCTACCACTGTTTCTATCAATCCAGCTGCTTGTAACTCACAGTTGTTYAAGGGCTTAGCCCTTTTACTTAGGTCCTGGGCTCTAAATTCACATCTCTAAGTTCTTATTCCCCTCAGGCACAGACACACACACAAAAAAAAAGTGTTGGGGGGATGAGGGGGAAATCACAGAGAAGGTATGAAAACTTGTGAGAACTTCTTCCAGAAAGCAAGAAAACGCTTCAGGCAAGGGCAATGTGAGTAGCCCCTCCTCATAATTTGTTGGGTGATAGCTTTACCTCTTAGTGGACCCCGAGGCAACTCAAAGAGTTGAGGGGGGCAGCCAGGTGTGAGGGAAGAAAAGGCTGACAAATCTGTTTAGTTTCGTCTGTCTCTTTATAGTTAGATTTACGGTGCTGACCCACAGAGGCTCTTACAGCAGGAGCATATTGCTGCACTTACAGCAGGAGCATATTGTCTGTCATGTTCAGCCAGACTTAAGTGACATTACAATCCACCTTACTCCTTCCTGGTTTGCTGCATTAACAACTCAAACAAAAACAAACAGTGTAAAAAATCCTACCAAAACATATAATGAAAGGCTCCTCAAAAATGGACAAAATGATACATTTTTCTACAAGAGTCTTAACGGTAGTATAACTGGTTTGAATCCATTAGTGGTTGCATTCTCATTGTCTGATTTTTGAAAAGCATAACAATAAAACCAAAATGAAACAAAACATTGCCACCAGTGAAAAATCAGTTCACTTTGAAACTGCAAAAACCAAGTCAACAGCAATTTACACACTTCCCTTTGCCCTGGAAACCTGAAATATCCAACATTGCTTAGGCAAAAATGAAAATACAGTAGACCTTTCATCATAACTCTACTTAAATGACAGTATTGGTTAAAAACAAAAACAAACAAACAAAAATACCAACAAGGCATACTAGTGAAACCAAAATATGCAGAATCAGGTTTCTATGCTAATGTTTTTAAACAATGTTTTAAAAAGGTTTAAATGCAAACTTGTACATCTTCAACATGTTCTACATATTTCGGACAACAGAAGAAGGCACATACATTGTATGTGATAATTTTTAAAAACTAGCCATTACATTTTCACAGATTAGAAAAAGTCTGTTTAAATATTTCATTTCTACAAAGTGAATTTACATTTTAAAGTACAAAGTGCAAATACTACAGTTGTTTTTATTGCCTTTTGGTGAGGAAATCTCCCACGTCAAAGAGATCTGCCTTCCATCAATAAGTTGYTCACCCTTGCTTCTTAGAAACTTGCTGAAAGAAGGACAGTTGGAAAAAAAATTGCATTATTACTGATGTTTTCAAAAAATCAAGTATGAACAGTTATCTCTCTATTTCAGMAGTGTCCACCTGCCACTATCAGAACAAGAGTTCTGTGCAAATACAAATGTAAAATAATCCTGACCCGTAGTCCTTCACAGTGTCTATGAACAAGGAGAATATCAACATCGTTACCATCTCCTACCTATGTCCTCTTTAAATCTATACCTGCTAAACACACAGTTTTATCAACTGCTTGGGTATGTCTCTGGTGCAATCCAGTTTTCTTTAGCATGTGATTCATAAGGGATGGCTGCTGGCCAAAGTCTCATGAATACTYTCTAGTTTCTTTGTAAGTTTTTTGATAGGCTGCAAAACACCCTCTGGGTTTCATGGATATGCGCATGTGTGTGCATGTATGTGCATGTATGTGTATGTTTGTTGGATGGAGTGCAGCCAAGTAAGAGAATTATCCCTAGCTATTACCCCAGTTCTGTTAGATCTGTGACATATTTGACTTCTCTTAGAATGACCACAGCTGAGACTCAGTTTGCATATAGATATATATTTGCTTTCTTTCAGTAAATCTAAGTGTTTGTAAAAAATTCTGTATTAATATACATATATAAAAATCATTAACACATGCATAACATACTTATAATTGTATAAATAACTGGACTACAGCAATAAACTAGTAGAAATAGTGCAGTACCACAAGTACCCATCTCCTGAGTGGTGCTGATCTAATCACTCCTTCTTAGGTGGGTGGTTTCCTTTAAGGGGTTCCTATTCAGCCCTGTTCCTTTTCAACAATCTCCTTTCAAGCAAAAGTTTTTGTGATGAAAACCACCTTCTACATTTTCAGTCTTGTATTGTTACAGTATGAAACTGCCAACAGATGGTTTACTGAGACAGCCTTAATTTAAAGCTATCATTTGTCAGMAATAGCTTTCAAAATAATTGATGCTGAGTCAGCAGAATCATTGGATAAAAATGAAAAGTAAAATCTCTACGACACTTTTATTACAAATTCCGCAAGTCAGGATTGGATTACAAGAAAGGGAGAGAGGGCATGTCATGTGCAATGCAAGTGCAATGCACGTGTGCCAGTAATTGCTATTATATAATTAAAAGAAACCCTTTGAATGTTTTTTGAGTTCTGACAGAGTAATTGTTTTCAGGCTGCCTTGTTTAAAGTGTAAGTAAGTGATTTGTGGGCAGAACTTGAAAAGATAAGACCACAAATATTTGTTTAAATAAACACAAACTTATCACATCCCTCTAGCTGGGAGAACATTGTATATTCCATCAAAGGTGTGTAGGAGGTCTCTGGTAGAACCCAGAGTCAGTGTTGAGCTCGCCTTAGGAAGTGTGAAGCTAATATCAAACGAATCAAGAGATAAAGCAAGTAACAAATTGACTAGCAACAATGAAAGGAAGATTTCTTTTGGCTTGTGGAGAGGTTCACCCAGGGTTCAGTTTTCAACAAATTAACCCAGCTTTCTCATAGATAGAAAGACGGCAGATAATTAACCATAACTATGGCTTTTGTGTATTTTTTGCAAACTCATATTTTCTCAGCTGTAGTGTTCTTCTATATTTACATATATAGATAACAATACATTTCAGAAAATCTTYATTACCTGAAGCTTTTGTATCTGTTATTCATTTAATTACTAATACAAAAGTGAAGTAAGAAGTATAAGTTAATGCTTTTACTAGATCATAGTAGTCAAACTAAGCAAGTCCTTCTTCAGATTTATGCAAAAGTAACAGGAAATTGTGCCAATGTTGTCCAGAAAATCATTAAGATTAATGATTATGAAAATATATATCTGCAAATGAGAAGTTCTTTCCTTGGTTTCCCTTCCCTTCTCTCCTTCTCAGTGTCTACCTTTTCATGATTTAAAAATGTTTACAGTTTTGTGCCTTGTGAAGGCACTGCCAGAAGGTACTACCAGAACTCTATGAMTGGTGTTAACTACCTGGTGTTATTCCAAAGGATAAAATCAAGTCCTTGCAGAAAACAAGTTGAAAACCAAATGCAGATTATGTTATCAGGGCACTTGTTTGAGAATCTCATTCAGGAGTCAGAGTACTCATATGAGGACTCAATTACAGTCATCTAAGTATCACTAAGTGAGAAGTCAGTTTACACTTTGCTAGGAACATCCAAACACAAGTCTAATCCACTTTTTCATTCATGCGAGTTCACTCTGCACCTGCAATTCATYCATCGAACTTTCCTGAGACAGACAGGAAGCCAAGCTTTGTTGACCATTATGCTGCYCTATATTTTCCTGGAAAGCCTGCCGAATGGCAGATGAATGCAGTTTCAAGGTGCAATGGTAACAGCTGAAACGCACAAAAGGTTCAGCTGGGCAAGACAAGACTAGAAGTCTTGCTCTACACAGTACTTACCTGCCTGTTAGATGAAGTGCTCTCGGTATTAGTCTTAGGGGCTGCTAAAAGGAGGAAAAGAAAACATCATGAACATGGTTTGAAAAGTACATCTAGCCTCCTCGAGAGCTGAAGCCTTCATTTTGAAAAGGGATGCACAGATTTCATTAAGATAAAATCTTTCAGATCTTTAATTGAAATATATTATATATATATATATCTATTTCTTCTTTCCTCACTATAGATGTTGCTTCTTTCACACAATTATCTTGGAGCAGAACAATAGAATTTCTTGCCAGGTAATAAGTGACATTTGTTTAGGACAAGTTTCAGCTGGCCAGTCAATGTCAAGCATTTTAAACGTATTCAGTCCTCAATGGTAAATATATTATAATATCCCTGTCAGGAAAGAAGAAYGGAAGATAGCCTGGAAGCATTCACTTTGCTTACAATTATTTTGCAAACATGCTAGGGCTGACAGTTAAAAACACTCTTTGAATGTAAGCTGCAAAAATATATGATTATCTCTGTTAGTAGCAAAGTAGCAAAGACCAAGATTGTACTCAAAATGAGGACAGAAAACCCAGCTACATGAACTTAGCAGACTATTCACCTTCTCAGGCAARCTTGAGGAGCTTGAGAAGAACTCAGTTTCTTGATTTTCCATCTCAGCTGSCTGCTCTAACAAGCTGAGTTGAGACACAGGAAATAAACTTGACCTTGATAAATGCTGCAGAAACTACCACTCTTCAGAAAAAATACATATCGCAATTTTCTGACTTTTCTTTTGCTTCAAATGATTCTCATAAAACATCTTATGATATACATATATAAGACCCATAGAAGATCATATAGAGTCATYTATCTATCTCAGCTTTCATATGTGAGGTGAAACGGTTCTCACCTATTCCTGGAAGTATAACTCTAACTTCAGTGAAGAASTGATTGATTTGTTTTGTTAATTAAAAGGATTATCAGTAAGGAAATATCCTGAATATGAAAATTATATTTTTATTTATATATATAAATTCTAATTATATCGACAAGAGAAACAAAATGAATGCTGACATTCCAATAAAAGCAATTATTTTCTTGTCTCAAGAATGATTTACTGTTAGGAAATGGAAAAGCAACCACATGATTTGCTTAAGAATTTTTTTCTAATCACGTGCTATTAGTTTTTCCATGCAAAACTTTTGAGATCTTTTTTCCTTCTAAAAATAAGCATACTCATTTTCAATATTTTTTTTGAGAAGCCCTGTCAAAATGTTCAGTATGCTGAATATAATTTTACTTTATCTCTAATTCTTATTTTATCTCTTTGTGTAGTCTTCACGTAATTTCATATATCTTACAACTTTCTTTTCTGAAGCAGGCAGCTTAAGGACAGCTTTTGTTTTTTACCAGAACGAGCACAGAAAAAWAAGCAAGAATAAATAGGTTTTGGGTTGTGTTTTCTACAGTCTTCCTTTACATCCTGGATCAAAAACTTGGGACCCAAATGTCATATAAAGTAAGGCCAAGAAGTGCTGGTTGCCGCAGTACAGAAGTGATGAAATTTAACATATTAAGTGAGGATAATGGCATCCACTTTAAGTCACCATAAAAAAGGTGCTCTGTTTCCCCATCTGTAGCATAAAGATGGTAACAGCCACCTACAAATATATATTTTCACCTTCCCCTTATGAATGAAAAAATTAAATTTATTATTAAATTCACAAAAAAAGTCCCAAGTTTCATATATTTGCTCTAAGAAACCAATTTCAGGCAGCCATAGACATTTTATTAGTACACTGTATGCCTATTCCTTCTTTCTRCAATATCCTCTTTCTAGACTAGAATCCAACCTTTTAGTTTGACTGCAATTCCCACTTAGCTTGCTTTTCATTCACTATGACACTGACACCTTTGTTTTTCTGTCCTGACTTCATTTTGGGCCTCCAAAATAAATAGAAAAAAAATGCCTATATTCATATTTTACAACTTCTTATAGTAAAAAAAAATGGGGATCTACTGTTGCTGTTTGCAAAGATTTTGTCATACATTGTTTTCAGAAATTGCATGAATGAATACTGCAGGGATTACCATGCACTTTAGTCAGCTTTCTATTAACATTGCAGGCAAAAGTGGTGGTGTACCAGCAGTTGTTCCATCCATGTGATAGATGACCACATTCCTCACTGTATCTCTAGGTCACATGTGAGAAATGAGAAGCTATTAGAAGGGGCAATAATGTGCTTCCTTCCCAGCAGGAATCCAAAAAATACAGCGGTGACACTTCCCCTCATTCATGACATGCTATTATAATAACACTGCTTTCAATTAACTGTCAATGCTATCCTATCTCTTAGTTACCCTGCTGTAATGAAGCAACATAAGTGAGCGTTTAATGACCAGTCATAGGAAGTTTTTGATTCTTTCGGGATGTGATGACTTGTATACACAGGAGCAGTTTTCCTCTCATCTGCCCCAGGCAACAACTCCAAAAGCTACAGGCAGATGTGCATTTTTGTTATGTAAACTTCTGGCATATACAAATGCTAATTTTGATGGCTTTGAAGAACCTAGTGAAAAAGATAGGTAGAAAAAGTTCTTACTATGGCGTTTCTTTGTTTCTGCTTTACCTTCTTCTTTTGTTACTCCCAGACAGCCCATTAATTCTTGAACTGACAAGGACTTATCATTGTTCACATCACAGTATTCCACAAACTTCTTYACACATTTTTTGGGTTTTGATTTCTTTCGTAGAAATCTCTTAAATGGTTTGATTTCTTTCTTCCCAATGTCACCACTGGAATTTTTATCAAGTTGTTTGAAATACCAGTGGACTACTCTCTCCTCCAGAGTATGATTTGGATCGGGCTCTGAAACCCTGAAAGAGAAAACAGTGTTAAGCCTTAGTTTTCATTGAATGTGTTTTTTTCTATCATTATTTATGAATAGCTAGATCACTAGGTGCTTTGTTCCATTAATCTCTTCACTTTTGGAAACTACTTTCYTGGAGTGAATCTCTTTTTACTGTGGCCAGTTGTATCCCTAATTTTACACTAAGGACTAGAATCTGGTCTTCAACAACTCTGAAACCCTGCTTAGGTCTGCACTATACACAGAAAACAATGCTTTCCCCTTTTATTTCCTGAAGCACAGAAAAGTGGAGAAATAGAAGTGAAAAGGATGCTTCTATAGATGCAACCACATAACACACCCAAATGAAGCGGGCCAACAATCAGCATCGGTAAATATCTAGACTCTGAGCACAACCCACTAGGGACACTCTTAGAAATTAAACACCTAAATCCATTCAACAGAGAGTAAGTTAAAATATTAACCTGACCTGCAGACTTGCAAAGTTTTACTTATTTTTAATTCTAGGTGTGACTGTTGATAGCAGTTTTGTTTTAGAAGACATGAGGCAAAATATKAATCTGGAAGGTAGTGTACACTCCTCAAGCCTGACAGAAAAGCACACTAAGACTGGCACATAGTTGTACCAGTAGTTATAGATAAACTCTAAGCTGTGTTGCTGATTAGAGTTCAGTCGTCAGATACTTGTCTATTTAGTGGGCATTGCCCACAATGATAGCTTTGAAGTAAACTCTCCAAGATCAATTCTTGGACATTTCTTCTTTGTGAAGGCAGAAGTCAAAATTATTTCTTAGAGTCCTTAAAGCTTCATTCACCACTACTAGAAGACATGAAAAATGATCTAAAGACACATGAGAAGGATCTAAAACCTACCGGCTAGGAGACAATGATGGATCAGAAACTGCATGTACCATATCTGTGGATAATGCATCCAAAACACTAGTCAGGAACTCATTCTTCTTAGCCCCAGGACAACCTAGAAAAGGAACAGAATTTTTCCTTTCTGTATTTACTCTTTTTACAATATTAAGCTTCCAGTAATATTACCAAGTTAGAGATAATCATGACTTGTGTACAGAAACTGCAATAAACTGTGAAGAATTTCAGAGTGATTTAAAATGATACATCTAAATTCAGGCATATRTCTGTATAACAGATCAGGGACAGAAAAACATCTTTTTCAGTGCATCATTTTTCCTTTCTGTAAAATAGGAAAAATCTCTTTTCTTCTGCCACTGTTGTCTGGACAAGGGGGTAACTCCCAGTCTACAGCACCTCACAAAATGGGAAGCTGTTAGTTTCTATTTKGGTTCTTACTGTTGGATGCTACTGTGACACTATTGTCCCAACTCCCAAACCCTCAAAGCTTTGAAAGAAACTGACAGCACATTTCCGATACTTAATATATCATATAAATATATATAGGAAGATCCATCCTAGAGCAGTGCAGCTGGAATAGATAAATTCATCTGACAAGTTCAGTGTTGATACATGGAGGTTTGCTTCCACAAAGCACTTGCTTCCTCTTCTCTTCCCTAGAGACGCAAGCCAAACACTATGTCTTCATCTATATCTGCATTGGCCGGGTACCTCAATGTACCTCAGTGAATTAAATCTCTGATGAAGCTACTTATCACAGCACTACAACTTGCAAACAAGGTTACTTGGCCTATGGACCAGAGCTGGTTCACTTCAAAGCACAGGGAGAAGGAAAAAAAAAATTGGTTTGTCTGCAACTGCCCACGTAGACCTGTCTTCAGTAAAACTAAGTTTATTAATTTCTTGCTTGGATTGTGTAAGTGTCATCAGACATAAGCCTAAATCATATACTAAATATGAGCTTTAAAWTGACACAGGATTCATTGAAAACATAAGAGTATCTCAAAATACAATACATAGACAAGATTATTTGACTCTCTTTTCTTTCTCTGTCCTTTTTTAGATAGATGATAATATTAATAGTCAATCWGATTCAGGAGCTATCTGAATTGCTCTTGTTAGCTATGAATGTATTTCTGAAACATATGAAAAAAAAAAAAAAGTATACCTCTCCACTGCTGTGCTGGGAATTGATCACTATATATGCTACAGATGTGAGATTAAAATCAGAACTTAGCTTGCTGTTTATGAGATACAGCTATGGAAGCAAAAGAATCAACTTCTAAATTCAAAAGAAATTGGAAAAAAAAATCCATGTGTAAAGTCTAGTTCTTGACAATTTTGCCTAAGATTAAGAAGGTTTTTAAATGCACAAAAAAAGCTGCAATAGCAGCTGACAGTAATAGAAATCTTCTCATAGAAAATAAATCTTGCTGTTAAAACAAACACAGTCTGTTGCTGTGAAACATTCTCAGTTATAACTCTACTACTTAATGTAAAACGACACTCCACAAAATCCTCACCATTTAAAAACAGAGAATATATTCAGTTTCTCCCAATTATAACTTTTGCTGATGTGTGGGCAATCACACAGCAATTTAGCCCACAGTGAAACTCTGTTCTTTGCAGGTGTTATTAACTCAGAATAATTCTCTGGAGGCTTCAKGTTGAGCTTTAACTTTCAGCAAACTTGCAGAAGAAATGGCAGGACTGGAGGAGCTTTCACCTGATTGTAATGAAAAATTCACTCTTAATGGACTAAACATAGAAAGTGAAAAAAAATAGTCTGTGATGGGAGTCTTATGCTTCTCACTATGTTTTATGGGCTTCAGTTTCTTCTTGTGCAGCTGCTTTTTCTGTGTCACTTTGACAAGTTGCATAAATAATTTGTTGTTACAAGGTTCAAGTTGAAACCACATGGAGTTACCTGTCAGTTCAGAGATGTAACACTGAAATAAGTGTTTGTTTTAGGGAGAGTTTTACCAGAATGTATTCAGCATTAAACACAGCATAGCCCTTAGAAACTTTAGACCAACAAATACCACATATGACAGGAGAATTATACAAACACCTCACTTCATCTACAGTGTAAAGGTAATCAAAGGATCGTTTTGATATATCTGTATGCACATATGTATGTAGGTATATATGCATATCTGTGGATAAAGATATTTGCCATTAGTACTAAGTATGATTCTTGGAATTAATCTGTGGGAAAGGTGTCTACAAATCTTCTAAAACATGCGCCCAAATGCCTTTGGAGCTCCCTGCGTGGCTGATAATAATCTACTACTGTCAATCTTGGAAGAGTATCTTTTACAGCACATCTGAAGTCATGGATAGAAAAGCACTTTGTTCATGTCTGTAAAAATGTGAGCACAATAGATAAGACTAACAATTTTAAAAGGGAGTTTACATTAATCTTCCCTCTGTCACTGCAAAAGAGGAAATTTTCTTGAGTCTGTCAATCAAAAACTAAAGGCATGTCAACTTTTAATTAGCAAATRTAAAATTCCTTTTTTCATTTCCTATTTGTTATTATGAATACCAGGCTTAGCARTGCAGCCAATTACAATGACTATTGAAATCTCCTTGAAGATTATAAATATATTCTGATATGCTCACCCCAAGGTGATGGAAAGCTGCTAGGTATGAATCTTATATCTATATTTATGTTTTTTAAGTTCAATATGACTCAAACTATTCTGTTATTCATAAGGTAAATATGACGGAAAGAAGTGATAATGTTCGTAACAGAAAAATTTATGATTCTATAAACAGTTTTTACAGGCCTCAATGACCAAGTTAGGCTAGGACATTTGCTGATAGGTTAATCAAGAAAAGGAGAATCAGAACATCACAGCATATCACAGGCAATGTGAAATGACTAATTTTAAAAGTCACTTGTTAGTTTGGTTGAAGAAGGTCTGTGGACTTCATTTGTCTTTTTAGACATTCTTTTGCAGACTCTCATTTTCCTAGTTTTGACTGGGAAACAAGAARAAGTACCAAAAATCAGATTCTAAAGAGTTCCTGCTTCCTTTGCTTCTTCTCTAGTAACAAGGCATGCTGATACGTTTATAAGGTAACCACTGCCTAYGCCACACGCAATCTAGTTTGGGAAGTGAAAGACATTTTAGTAAGATGAGAAGAAAATGAAATTCTGAGCATTTAGGTTCAACCTGTGCCAATGCAAACTCCCACTCCTTAGAGGCTGCTCACATTACATTGAATTTAATCTTCATTATAGCTATATGGGTCCTGTTGCAGCAAAAGAAACTCAGTGTATTTGTCTGATATATTATCACATTGACACAGCTCAATCAAGTCATTGATTATGACCCAGAAGAGTTTCAGGACTAGAAAAGGGAGCAACAAAACCCARAAGAGAGAAATATGAAAACTGTATGAAGTTTTCATAGGGTTACATTTTTGCTTTACATACTATATTTCAGGACTACCTGCCACTCAGATATACAGCTATTATTTCTGAGCACAGTAACTTCTTCTACAATAGCTTATTAAATAGAAATACTTTGGAATCCAGTTTTGTATGGCACAGCAGGCATCTGAATCGCAACACTGTCACTTTGAAAGTCTTAACAACTAACAGCCAAAATCATTCAGGGAGGGAAATGCATCAATTTTTCATGGAAATTTGTTACTTTCAATTCACTTAAGCTCTTTCATCATACTGTTATGTTTCCTCTCAAGAGATGGATATGAAATAACTGTATTTATTTACTTACATTTAAATAACTGTTACAAAGGAAGAGCTATTACCAAAAAAGTATGTTGTTGTAATTATGGAAGTGACCTCATCAATAAGATGCATAATTCTGTTCTCCTACTGGAAAAATTAAATGATGGAGACTTACTTAGCAGGGATGTTTTTCACATTATTTAATTGAACTAAACTGCCTGCTCCCGGGAAACATGCATGAAAAATGTTTTGTTCTACAATCTGAGGTTGTTTTTAACCTCTTGGGATGTCACTTACTAAGACTTCTACCTTTGGAGGTATCTGCTGAAAATCCCAAAGGCATCTACCCTCAAATAATTAAAGCCACAAAAGAGATCTCTTCAGGCACTGAGAACCATTGATCATTACACCAAAAAGATGAAAGGAAATTCAAAGCTGAGTTAGAAGCTGAGTCAATGCAGCAACACAYATATTTTTGAAGAGTAGTAACAGGTACTCCGAGATAAGAAGAGAACCTTTATATGCATCTATGGTCCTTACATTTTYATTACATCGGATAGAAGGAGTTGCAAGGCCAACACTCTTTAAAAATCTTGAGACTTAGCTCTATTGCAAACAGTCAGGTGAAACYGAAAAAACAGTAGAAGGACAATAATCTCTTAATAAAGAAAACAAAAAGCAAACAAACAAACCAACCCACACCATTACTCATGCTTTGTTTTGTTTACACAGATATCTACAAGTACTGAACTTGAACCAGGAGTCAATTTTTCATCAATTTCAACTGCTTGTCTTTTCTCCTGCACTCCTGTAACTTGGGAATAGAAGAGTTAGAAACTGAATTTCAAACACCAGGTGAGACAAAGGGGATAAAGAGGAGGTAGAAAAGGCTATTTCTTGAGTCATTGCTGATTTTAAATTCAGAACTGCTAACACATTACTTGAACACTATGAAGTGAACCAGGTCTTAGAAATCTGGCAACCCAAAAATCTTTTTCTCTCTTTGTGTATTATTTAATTTGACTGGCAATTGTGTTAACTTTCAGGATACTTTCCAATAAACATGACAATTTTCCTCTGCATTTCAAATCTAACTAGCTCATCATTTACTAAATAAAAAAGCAGTAAATGAGTAACGCAAAAGCATAATATAGTCTTACAGTTGCTCAGTATGAAAATTTTACAAGGTATGATATCATGCAAGAATGAAATGGCCT
The DNA here is from genome assembly GCA_003342815.1 of Eudromia elegans. Taxonomy (NCBI): domain Eukaryota; kingdom Metazoa; phylum Chordata; class Aves; order Tinamiformes; family Tinamidae; genus Eudromia; species Eudromia elegans. The sequence continues at coordinate 1,622,533 of PTEX01000050.1, read as the reverse complement.
CAACACTTGCTGGAGCAAGTCAGGGGTACTGTGACAAACTGCAGGCTCAGGYCCAGGCCTTAACAATTATATTCTATTAACTGATAGCCTGAGAGAGATTGCTGTAGCTACGGCAGGTTTCCAAACTAGCTTTCTTTGCAAACTGGCATCTGTCTTGAATGGATCCCCTAAGCCAAATATAACTTGGGTATCTCATTAAATCACAATAAACTCAAATAATGTTGAGTTTGACTTCAACCCACACCAAAAAAAAAAAAAAAAAGGCAATTCAGAGTTAAAGCCAATGCTATCCTCAATTTTCATTTTACAGTAAGCATTGAGGAAATGAACACACAGTGCTTGGTAGCAAAGCTCTTGCAATGACAGAAGCACAACAGAGTAAATTAAAGATGGAAATGAACGTAATTATGGTTCTCAAGTATCTGCCAAGAAGGATGCAATGCAGCTGACTTCACGTAAAATAGTTTACAGTGTGTGGTTTGATTACCAAGCGCCTTGGATKGTCTGACAACATGGAGATCCAATTACATGATAGCAATCCATTATGGATTATAAGGATGTTTTCTTAACTGGACCGTTACACTKCATGCTAGTTTCATTTTGTACAATGTGGTCAGTATCCCTCTTTTGCTGCACGTCCTGCATCGGTTCAGAAACCTAGCTAGGAATATCCTACAGCTGTGACAGGAATCGTATTTCCTTATATTTATGCAGAAGCCCACTCGGTTAGCTTCAGCAGGGGYTGTGGAGTTTAATGCTGATCAGGCTGCCCAGAGTCAGCTACTCTGTACTAATGCATAATGTCCACTATGTCTGAGGAGACAGGTAAAAACTGAAAAGCAAAAACCATCTCAGGCTTACTGACAAAGAGAAGACAAAGAGGTAAACAAATACCATATAAAATCTCTCCAGTAAGCAGGCTTGTTCTACAAAACACACAATATCATTTTATTCAYAGGTTGACATGAGAAGGACATTTGGGATGGCTGCAACATTGAGTGTGGGCACACAAGTATAGGAGCACTATAGCTACCACAGGAGGACATAGGAGTATAGGTACCATGTTCATGGAGTGGGACGTGCACTGTAGTGCATCACAGCTAAAGCAATCACTAACACATGAACATAATATCAATTTTTGGCAGCACAGCAACAGTACCACACAAAGAGGATGGGTGAATCTCTTGCATCTTACTGTCTGCTGCTTCATTTATTGAGAGATGGAATCAAGACATTAATTCTTTCTGCCCTGTGGATAATAGGGAATTAACAATCTGTGTATGTATAACAGCASTACCTCAAATGCTCATAACTATTCTCAAATCTATGAATTCCTCTTATTAATATAAAATTTGATTTCTAGATGTGTTTTGTGAAACTGCTTGCCTGTTTGGTGAATGGAACTGAAATAATGTGTCTGATTATGACTCATACACCCCACATTTCCATTCGACCTCTCACATCAGTACATACATAAGTATATACATACAAATATATAAACATTTATATTAGTATATCCATATAAATATGCATATTCTAATGCCAATTCAGTAAGGAGTGATAATTTTCCATCTCAGCTGAGTGAATATAAATCATTCTTATTTTATTCAAAATTAAAGGGCTTCACACTGTAGACTTGAAGATAACCAGCACTGCAAATTATAACTGACACAGAGCTTTCCATCTATTAACTTTAAATTACTAAACTCTCTGCAAATGGCTACAAAAGGGTTCATATGCTAGATGGTCAAAAATCAAAATATGATCTATTGCTAGGTTAGAAATAGAAAAGGAAGGAAAGGGGGAAAAAAAAGATCCTTAAATCTTTATACATGCCTGGGATTACATTAAGAAATTCAATATGTGTGTGTGAACTACAAGGACAAGATAAAGAGCTAAAACCCATCTGTTTCTGTTAACTGATACGAGCATATTCACAGAGGGGTTTGCACCAGGGTTCAACTATGTGTGTCATTAAAAAGATTTAAGGCTAGGCCAGAACAATCCTTTTGTGTGGAGAAGTTAAAGATTTAAGAAAAATCAGAAGAACATGAATATATATGCTAAAGGTAGTGAAAGGAAAAGACACGCGTGGAAATTAAAGAGAAGCAGATAGAAAGCCAAGGGAGAGGGACAGAGGCACAGGAACTGGTAGGGAAAGTAGTAGAAATTTCAAGTGAACTTGCACAGWCAGTCTATGTTCTGACACAAACACCCCTCATAAAGCCACATTGACAGAATATTAATCATCCTCCCCCGTTCTACTCCAAACAAAACTGTACTTCACTGAGATAGCTCTGGCTGTCACATGAGGAGGTTTCTAGTCGTTTTGTTTTCCTTATTCCTGCCAAAGTCATGTGGATAATATGGCTGAATCCTTTTGCATCTTTAGCTTCATTTGCTGAGACAGAGAGTTTTTTTATCTTGCTGTTGCTTCTGGCTCTGTTGGTATCTAACCACAAAGTAGCTTGCTATAGGCCTGGCCAGAAAATAGTTCCATCATGTGGAAAGTGTCAGGATTTGGGAATTTATATTTTATGCCGATGCAGAATGAAATTTCTACTTTTAAGAACAAAACACCACACCCCATCTTGGCTGAATACCTTGGGCATGCAGCTGAGATGAGGGAGACTGAGGTTCAACTGCCTGATCCGAACCAGAYAGACCAGGGAGTTGAACCTGGCTTGCTGTTATCCCTGCTAAGTACCCTGATCTCTGACGCWGGAGAGTCAGGTTCGATTCCCTGCTCTGCCTAGTTTGGATCAGGGAGCTGGACATCAAGCTCTTCTGTGTTGACAGAAGGGGTTCTTTTGTTGTAAGAAAACTTTTTAGAAGTTTCCTAAGAAAAGAGTGTCATGAAGGAATTCTAATGTTACATTAAAAGTATTTAACAGCAGAAGTCAGATTGCATAGCATGTTCTTTAGTTTAGGGCTTAATCCTGCATGATGCAGAGAAACACAACAAAAAATTTCCCAAAAACTTGGCAAGTATGTTAACGGAGAGTCCTCTCACTAAGTCAAATGAATGCATAAGCCTAAAGGAAAGAGTGCACTTCAGTGCTTTTCTCGAYAAATGCCATTGCATTTTGCATACTTAAGAGCTGAATCCTCAGTGTGTAGGTTTTTTGTCTTACATACTTTGGACTGTACATTTTCTGTGTGACTAGACAGCAGAGAGGTGGGAGCAGATGGTTAAGCAGCATATAACCATGYTACCATACTATAAGGTACTCTTTTTTTTGTTTGTTTGTTTTTCAACAATGCATATACGCAAGAGAAGCCCATTGTTTAATACAGAAACTTATTAAGTCTGCTAGATTTTGTTTTTTAATTTTAAAACCATTCTATTTAAAATTAAGTATTTAACTTTACTATTATTTAAGATAAATGCTTGATAGGTAAATTGGGGAGAAAATACAATATCCAGTGAGATAAATGCAGAATAGAGAAGCAGAAGTAGGGTAGCTGGAGGAAGTCAGATACAAGAAAGACCAGAAAATAATAGGAAAAAAAAGTCATTTGTGTAGAAATTAAAATGGATGGGGTACTTCACTGGTACTGCCTCAATTTGATAGGTGTGTTTCAATTTATAACACAAASTCCGTTTTATTTTTTGGTTTTGGKTTTTTTTTGTCTTTATGAAAGAAAGGCATAATTTATTTTTCTAAGTCTGAAATACTGTCTAAAAATGTGAAGTACCTTCAYAATTTTTACAAAGCTCAAAGTTCAAAGATATGACTTAATAAAGCACCTAAAATTGTCTGATCTACTGTAGCAGAATCAATATGATTTATGCATATCATGAGCATGTAAAGACAGAAACATCTATCAAAAGAAGATAAGAGGATGTGGTTCTAAATTTAAGCCTAACAAAGATTTTTGGCTATCTGGAGTTTTTCTATTTTGTTTTTCTGTATAAAAAGATCATGTTTAATATCTCAAGTATTTGAAAGATTCACTTGCTGCTGGTGATGTATTTTAAGGTGATTACTAGAAAACACCACGCAAAAATATAAGATTATAGCTCTTAGAATAGATTTTAAGAATATATTGCTCTTCCTTATGACAGATATTTATTTGTTGACTCTGCTGAGAATCTAATGAGAATAAAATGACCTCACCTTATCATTCCTGTGTTGAAGTGTTCCAGATTATCAGTAAACAGAGATAAAATATGACTGAGATGCCTTGAGGCAGAGGGATTGGGGAATTAATCTTTCACTGTTGAAGAAATGAGTTCAAAATTTTCTTTAGTAAATTAACTCAATTAATTCCTATTCACTTGCAAATTACAGAGGTTACTTAGCAAGCTCTACTCAGGTAAAGTGCTGAAGCTAAACAGAGAGAAAGAAGACATCTGTGAGGGAAAATTTCAGCCTATGCTTGGAGATCTCAGTCCTTCCTTTAACAGAAAATATATTTGCTAACAAATATTTTTAAAAAAACCCAGGTAATAGGTCAATTCACATCAGTGCCATCTTGACATCTTGAAGTCAGTGCTGATGGAGAAACAGTGGATATGAGGTACCCCTCTCTTTCTGTGTGGTTATATAGTTTCTGAAATTCATTGGAGTAGGAGAGAAAGCTTCACTATCAAGCCACATTGTACCCTTTAGTGAGCTGACTTTCTATTTAATAGCCATTTTTTTTTTCTAAATTAAGGAAACTGTATTTGCTCAAGAAGGACAGGATTTATTTGGAATGAGGAGCCTACATTTAACAGATTCATTCAGGTAATAGTTTTATGATAAGAAGTGCATGGCTTGCCTCTCTTCCCACATAGGTTGGAATTTTAGGATCTTGTTCCCAGGGTGACTTGGGCTGATTGTAAAGAATCAGTGCAGTGTATATCTGCTCACATTCCTCCTTCCCCCTCCAACCTTACACATGAAGTGACTATCAACGAAGCCTGTCCACAAGATATTCCACAGCTAGAGATGAACGAGAGCTAGCAACAATAAAGCATTCACCCAAACGCTTAGCAAGGTCTCCAAGCTTAAAGCACAAGCAGCTGAGGAATTTGAAATTACAAGGTTTCACTGTAGAATAAACCATACATTTTTTATTCTCCCTGAAGATTTCTGCTTCCCAAATAACCCTGGTTTCACCAAGTCACCTGCCTGTGTCAGGGAAATTAATGAACTTCAAAAGTAAATACAGCTTGAGATGAACAGTAAACCCTGTTTGTCTACACATTGGAAATGCCAGAACCTCAGCAGAGTGCCTTCTTTTTTATGAAGTCATACATACATGGAACYGTAAGTTAAATTCTGATTTCTGAACATTGCGTGTCTAGCCACTGCAGCAGACATCAATCTTTCTCTTTAGTTCATCTGCCATTTTGCAATAAGATGTGCAATGCCAGTATTAAATCACAAGTTTTCTTCCAAGAGAACTGTGCACCTTGTTAATAAAAGAATCAAAATACATTTTTGAAGAAATTGATGGGTTTTAGGAATTTAAAATGAGTGATTTGTGCAATCACTAATGTACTAAACTTTTACAATTGACAAACACATCCACTAAACAAAAACCTCCCTATAAGCTCTGCACAGATCATAGAAGTAATGAGCTTGTCTTGTAAACACATGAGACAGAGCTGTTGTAGCTGTTTGCCTTTTTTTTTTTTTAATCAATAGGAAGAAGAGGAAAAGAAGCATAGCAAAGGTTGAAATCAACCTTGCTATTTTGATGTTTAGGAGAAAAGTCAACTTTGCACAGTTTCAATTAAGATAGTGTAGTATTCTCATGGGGAAAAAAAAATCTTTCATAAAAAAAAAATGTATTTTTGACAGGAAATTCTAGTTTCCTTTGATTCAATAGGAACTGGACTAATTTAAATCAGAGAAAAGCATTTCCTTTCAAAATCTGGCACTGGAATTGTATATCTAATGGTAATTATTTTTATCCATTACTTCAGTTCAAATTGACATGACAATGACATTTAGAGCACAAACTCTCTCTAGATGCTGTTTATGTATTTTAGATAACCTCAGTCTCAAAAGGCCCAGCTATCATTCTAACTACACAGAGGTATCTAGAAACTTGGATTCTACTTCCAATCTAAGGAGGAGAGATATTTATGAAAAGTTCTTAATTAAMTTGTGTCCTGTCTTGCCAAGGAAAAATACCTTTTGCTATATTCAGAAAGAAGTTCCTTGAAATATATACTATGTAAAATGCATCAATCATATTTTTCATAAACAATTTTCCTGTCTTTCAAATTAAAAAAATGAAAAAAAAAACCCAACATGTAGAGAAATAACTATAATAGCTGGAAAGTGAAACATTCTCACATTTAAGTAGAATCCAAATTGTTAATAARTCTCCATTAAATAAATGAAAGTTGGTGGTTTTTTTTTTTTTTAAAAAAAAGGAGAATGGACAGAAGGGGTTGAAAAATGTGCCCCTACRTGACATTTCAACTGCTGTACTTTTCCACCTACCACATCTACCACTCAATAACTTTAAGATGCAAGGATACTGCGGATATGCTTATGCTTAGGATGTCACACAGTAYGTGCAGTGAACCCAAAATATCCTGGGGCTGTTGAGCTCACTGGTGCAGTGTGAATCAACTYTTTCTTCCCCAAAGAAATGGATCAAACAAGAACCTTTAGGTGAATGCTGTGGGAAAATACATGTGCCTACAACAAAAGTGTGTTGGCCAGAGGAGTTCATCCTAATTCTGGTTGGAGAACAGTCTCAAAAAACTGTTAGGTCTCACTGACAGGAAAAAACACAGAGTTCATCAGTGTCCTGTCAACCCAGACTCATTCACTTGCCATCACAGCCTCCCCTCAGGTAGGCTTTCCAGAATCAGGGGTCTGCACTGACTCCTCTAGAGCAACAGAACTAAAGAATGAGTCTATGCACAGACATTTCAAGAGCAGAAGATAAAACCCCTGTGCTCCAAGTTCTAGAGTCTCAGTATTTGTTAACATTTGCAGAAGATATCTGGATTATAATGCTACTAATCATGGAAACCTTCTGAGAACCCTTGCCATTGAATCTCATTTATCGCTTTCCTCCTGTGAAGCAAAAAGAAAACAATAGTCATACTAATAAACGTATCAGAGTTCCCAGCAGATTACGTTCAGCTCTTATTGCCGTCATTTGTACAGCTTTAAACCCTGAATAACTCAAATGGTTACAGAGGAATTATTTTCAATTTAAAGCAATGAAGTAGAAGTAAATTTGAACTACAATTTTATAGATTAAATAAAAACCCTCTTTATGGCTGCTTTTACTTGGAAGCAAAAAACTTCCAAGCATACCAATAAGCCATTATTCACAAAGTCAATTACAAAGCTACTTTTAAACAGATACATATTTTATAACTATCTGGATTATATCAGCTAATGCTAGAAGAAATATTTTTGTAATATTTATTTGCTATGTTAACATTTAACATAGCAAAAATCCTGATAGCAAAACCACTGTTTCTTAAATCTAAACACTAACAGTCTGCTATTAACTTGGCTAAGAAAATCCTAATTTATTTCCCTAGAGAATGTCACAACACTTAATGACAAAAAGCAGATAGATCATACAGCTCACAGAGCAGCTTCAGTACTAAACGTGAGAAAACTCTCTATCAAGCTGACTTCAATGTAGGATTTAGTAGAACTTGTTTAAGACCATTTCATATGAGGATCAGTTGAGAAATACAAGAAAGTCTGAATTTACAAACACACATAGGCTTTTGTAAAAATACAGATTTATATTTATGGCTATGTATGCTATTAAATAAAAATTTTTAATCTGCACAAAACAGAAACTTACATTGTTCCTGAGTAGTGAAGTTACAAGTCCATATCTCTCCAGAAAAAAAGTAGAAAATTGACATCTCAATGCATCCTTAGAAACATTCAGTATGTCTCTTATTTTTGAGAKTTATCACTTAAATACACTTAAATACAAAATGCAGTACATTCTTTTTGAACACCATGTACAGAGTATATATAATACAGCTAAATATAAGTTGAATGTGCCAGTTAATATCTATGTCTAGGTTTTGCTTTTGTCTTCAAAGAGTTAGCTAAAATTTTCCAAGTCAAGTTTTTATTTTCTGTGAACCAATTTGCCCAGCTCTAGTAGACATCTTATTTTATAACTCTAGACAGCTATAAAACCTAAAAACTCTTTGCGTATTGATACTTTTCCACATTGTAAAAGTCAAAGCACAGAGTGGTCTGGAGCGCTAAATAAATCATAAAAAGTTAATAGCTAATCATGCTGCTTTTTTAAATTAATTTGGTTCAATAACTTTGGCTTTGCATTTAACTGTATTCCAAAGCTAATTCCAAGTTGGACCTCTAACCAGCAAATCTATGTTATATACTCAAAGAATTCGAAATTCAGATTCTTAAAGCTGGACTCTGTATGTCTTCAGTTAGGGAAGASAAACAAAATCTTAGTACCAAAAAAGCCCAACTTTCAAAAGGTTCTGAGTGCCTGCATCTCATTTAGCAAATAGAGACTGTAGTCTCTGTAGCACATAGAATATCAAGGGTTATAGAACCAATCTARACCTTACTCCTACAAGTACTTATGCCTGGGCTTAACTTTACAACCACATGTAAAGTTTCCTTTGATTTTAATGGGACTATCACAGCAAGAATGTGGTAAGTGTTTGCAGGATCAGGATTAGGCAGGTAATGAATTGTATTTTAGGAATAGCTACAATGAGTTTCTTGTGGATGGCTTAAAGAACAAGAGGTTTTAACAGAAACCCTTTCTAGAGAGCAAACAAAATTAAAATTCACAAGCAAGAAAGGATGCAATTMAGGGAATAATTTATTTTCTTCAAATTATTCAAGAATTTCTGCCATACACTAACATCAGAAAATATAAGATACAGAGAAGCAAATTTCTGAATTTTGTAAAGCATTCTGAATCCTTTGAGAGAATTACCAGATGTTTGTAAGAGTAATTTCTTTTCATCCTCAAGAGCCCTTGATTGTGGAGGCCTTCAAGTTGCACTAAGTAGAAAGAATAATACAATGTATTGGAAACCACTGAGGTAGTCTTGTACACACTATCCTCGTTACGGGCAAGAAAATTAATTCTACATCTCTTCACCGAGCCCAGAAAAAAAAAAAAAAAAGCTCTCTCTACTGTCTAAATACCTGATGCAGAAAAGGAGCTGGAAGAAAGCCACCTGGCTTCAGATCAGCTGGTGTTAAACATAGGTGACACATTTTGGCAGACTGAAGCACTTTGAGGAACTGGCAGGAAATTTCACTGCTTCACTGCCTTTTCAGCTAATGGCATCTGTCCACCTATAGTACAAGTGACTTTGCAACCACTTAGACGACTGTAATWTTTTTCTGGAATCATCTTGTTGTTCTGTGTCCGTACAGTGCCTAGAGCACTGGGATTCCAGACTATGCACAGTGTCGCTGTAAATTATTTTGATACACATAACTCAGATTTCAGTAACGAGAAGTTATAAAATAAGAATGARGCGTAATAATGAGACTACCTTTGTAAGTAATAATGAGATTAAGCTCATATCTATTCTCAGATTCCCCAAATGAACAATGACTCAATATGCCTTCTTTTATATGTGGCTGTGCAAAGGCTTGCAGAACTTCCTTTCCAAGTCATTAATACTAATCATTTCTTTGTCTCCCCCCAAAATAGGACATAACTTAGCATTATCTGTGAACGCCAGGTAGAAATTTTCATTAATACTGATATTTTATCTTCTAAGATAAATCCAAATACAGTGAGAGCAAGCAACTTTTGACCTTTATAGTGGTTACCAGTTTCAGTGTGGACAGCTAGGTGGATTGAGAACTGGCTGGATGGCAGAGCTCAGAGGGTGATGATAAATGGGCCCAAATCTAGTTGGAGGCCTGTGGTCAGACAGGACAAGGGATAATGGGTACAAATTGAAACACAGACAGTTCCATCTCTAYRYGAGGAAGAACTTCTTTCCTGTGAGGGTGACAGAGCCCTGGAACAGGCTGCCCAGAGAGGCTGTGGAGTCTCCTTCTCTGGAGATCTTCMAAACCYRCCTGGAYGCCACCCTGTGCCYYGTGCTCTAGGGGTCCCTGCTGGAGCAGGGGGGTTGGACTAGATGATCTCCAGAGGTCCCTTCCAACCTTGATCATTCTGTGATTCATTTTCAGAGATGCTCAAGATGCTAGTTTCCATTTACAGATTCACAGATAGTCTAAGTTTACTTTTCCTGCTTGACCCACTATAATATTTGAAATTTTTGAATTGTTTCAGGGATGTGCCTCGAAATGAAAGACTATATCAACAACATACTGAGCACTTTTGGAATGCTGAGTTCTCATCAAAGTAATTTTCTCCCTTTAGGACACTGAATCTGTGGACAAACTCCATTAGAGTGCATGCAGGATACAGATTTGTACTTGACTGAATTTTGGAATCACTTGTTATTCTGTGAACTGGTTGTGTTTGTTCTCACAAATGTTCAGTGGTCTTTKCAGATAAGCCAAGCTTGTATCTACAGAATGTAAGAATTGAATATACTCTCGACTATTAAGAGATAGCCTTTTTCTCAAAAGTTAATATACAGAATGATTCATATAGCAGCTCCAAATCTAAATATTTTCTTCATAAAAAATATACCTACTGCTGTGGGATGTGAATATCAATAYTTCTAACTTCTTGTTCATTTTCCCTGTCCTGTCAGATAGCCTCATTACTTGATGCTTTCAGCCATTACTCATCCGATGTAATTTCAGTATTATATGTTAAATTACTTAAAATATTAGGAAGTGAAAATTCTTGCATTTGCTTAATATTTCATGAAGCCCTAACCCCACAACTCTGCTTGCATTTAAAAATGTCAATGGTTATTACAAAACACAAAATTATTCAGATACTTCAGTATCGATATAGGTATTTTGAGAAGTTCATGAGGAACTGAAAATCTCACTGAACTCACTGAAACTTAAGTGCTTAGCTTATTTGAAAACTGGAACAATTCTTCAAGTGACTAAATGCAAAAACAAATGCCTAATGCTTGTTGCTGATTCTTGAATATATAAACTCAGAGATACTTTTATTCAAAAATGAAAATATCTATTGCTCCCTGTCCACTAATTAAGCTTGAGAGCTTTTTCTGTCAGATAATCAAATAGAAAGTGTATCCGAGTATGAGAACAAGGCACTGCAAAACATCAGTTTTGGAGGGAACAGCCTTACAAACCAACAGCACGATTTAGTAAAGTATACATCCCATTAGATGAAAGACAAGTCCCATACCATGYCTTTTAAAGGAAATAGCATCTTATTGTGCATCTCCCACTCACTGYCATGATAAGTATCAGGTCATTTTTCAGTATAATTACAGACCTAGCAAACTAAAAGGTTTGCCTTCTCCAGTCATATGAAATTTCCCTGCCATTGGTCAGATTGTGAGATGAAAATTCTCATCAGACATTCTGGCAGAAAACATTGAATTTACATTGCACCAAACTTTCCATCCTTCCATGTTGCTATATGTATCTATAGTCATGCATTTACAAGCAACCGTTTTGAAAGCTCCTTAGGTATTTTAATTCCAAACTACAGACTTCTTTTAAGACAGAAAACATCTTAATTTTCTTAATATTCACAGCTATCTTCCAAGATCCCTTTACTATACAGAAAGAAAAGAAGCAAAAGAAGAAGAGTAAAATTTGTTTAATATAAACAAATTTTATTTTTATTTAGATTTTGATTCCTGCATAAAAGCATTTTGCAGAAATTCATTTTTTCTTTGTCTTTTTTTTTGCATTAGGGAAAAAAGAAATAAAGAAAAAACAGAGTAAATGTAATGCTCAGGATAAACAAAGTCTCACTGCTCCCAATTCTAGAGCTTCTCTGTATATCCCTGGTGAGAGATAAATCCTGCKAGCTCTTGAGCAGCTGAACACTGACTAACACAAGTCTCTAGAGGCAGAGAGTATTTCTGCATGTCCAGAGGCTCAGTGTTTGTCCTCAGTAGGCAGGGCCAAGGAGCTTACTTGAAGCGCTAGTTTAAGAATAATGAAATTCAAGACTTCATTAGGCTAAATTGTTCTCACGGGGCCATTAGTCATTCCTCTTCCCTTCCTCCCCCAACTATATTTAATATGTATTTAACATTTCAAGTACTTGCTTTAAGTGAGATAAAATAATCTCTGAGAACAAAATGCTGGGTTTCAGACAGATGTTCTCATACCCTAATACTACTGGTAGGCTTATTTCCCTGCTAAAAACACTTCAAAGTGAAACTCTGCAAGAAAGTGATATTTCAGCATGATCCAGTCTCACTGAATAMTATCAACCACAGCAGAGACAACACCTGATTGTATCTGATTATTTGTGGAATASTACAACAGTTCATTTTCATGACCTGTATAGGTAATGAGGGAATACTGCCCTTTAACTTAAGCTATTGAAAATGTATTCAACTGATGCTACTTATATATATTCCCTCTGTAGTCAATGGAGATAAGCATTTCCAGAAATTGATTCAACCTAAAACAGATATAGGTAAGACACAGGGACACAATTCTATTAAAAAGATCTGAACTCATTGAATATTCTTTATCCCAAAGTCCCTGTTCTTCTTTCAGATATTACAAAAATGACCTTTCACTTGAATGGGTAAGGATGAATGCTCTGTGGACTTTTTTCCTCCTTTAGTGTGATGACTACAAAGATGAAACAGATTTTCATACTCTTCCAAGTGTGATTTCACTGGTAATGGTACTCTGAGTTTCACCTGGGAGGGCTGTGTATTACATCTGCTTGTTGTAGGCCAATTTGCCATGGCATTACAAAGTCTGCCCATACGTTCACTGTCTTGTAAGGGTATTTGTTTTTTAGGTAGGAAATAAACTGTTTTCACAGTTTTTAGGGGTGGGCTGCTTCCCATAAACAGCTCAGAGATATCCAAGTAAAATTACAATGTGTGGAGGTACTAAATATAAGCTAAGATTTATAGAGTTGTCTGAATTTATTTGATATAGAAAGGAAGGAAACATTAACCCTCTCTAAGTCAAATGCACGAGTTTATACTTTAATGTATAAACATGATACATGTTTATAATGTATATAATCCATGATGGTATTTCTTTTAAAAGAAAAGTGAAACAAATATGTTCCTCCACATCTTTTTTGCTGCTGGATCTAATACACCATCTGTAGATCTGGAATACTGAATTTCTTTCAGAAATTATTTTTTCAGCTTTATTTATGTTTTGTAGCATAATAAGCTTCATTAAAATTGTTGTTTCTCACGATTGGATAACCCGAAATATATATATATATATTTATAAATATGTATATACATTCACTACACACAAAAAAAATCCCTAATCGAAGATGGAAGAGTCTTGCTTTATTAAAATCAATGACAAAATCATTAAGTGTAGGGAGTATTTTTCTCCTTATTGACATCATCAGTGAATATAAACCAAGACAGCTTCACAAGAGTCAGTGGGCTTTTTTTGATGTTCACTTGGATTTGGGAAATTTGGCCCACAAGAGGAAACACCCAATCACAACCTCATTTGGAAGGTATTGGTGCAGAGGGCAGTGGCTACATGCTACTGGAAACCTCCTAGGAAACCCATGAGATTGCCCTCTCTCTCTGAGCAAGTGTTCACTGAAGCAGTCCGAGGACTTTCAGCTCTCACTGAGAGCAGAGTCTGCTGGCACTGAGCAGCACAACAGGAAATACTGCTATACTTAACAAGGAATTTGGCTGAAAAGAGAGGATGGCAGCAAGTGAGGWGAGAAGCAGAGTTTATATTTTTCAGCATAGCTTCCAGCATTTTTTTTAATGCTGGGAAGCAAATGAAGTCAGTGTTTATTAGTCCTAATACAGTCCTTTTAAAATAAACATAAAATTTTAGGTTAATATTAAATAGAGTAATGAATGAAATGCTGTTGCTGAGCCAGTATCACCACCTTTAATTAGCCAGCTTTTCTCTTCTGCTAGCTGTGACACAGCTGTGTCTTTCACTGATACTTCTTGCTCAAATGCTTTCATTGTGGGGTTTTTGGTTTTTTTTTTTTGGCGGGGGGAGGGTTGGGAGAGGGATGAGGTGAATTCTCACATAACTGAAAGATCTTGAAGGCATGGGATGCAGAATTTATGGTGCAGATGTTAATATTGCTGTTCTAGTTTCAGTCAAAAGTAAAACAGCATAAAAGACTGTGATTAGATCTCTGCTGTTTAAAAGTAAGGATGGGGAGATGAACAGGAGATATTGTATAGAACATACGGATATTAAATGAGATCTGCAGAGCCTTGAAAAGTAATTTACAAGCCTTATTTTCTCTGGAATAAAGCTTTCCATTGGGAAACTATAATAATAATGATGCAGTCAGACAATACAGTTTTAGTGCTAGAGCCACCAAACCCAAAAGCCCAAACCAATACGTAAATTGTTGTAGGTTAAAAGGACAGAACCCTCTTCTGAGGCTCAGCTTCTCTGAAATTACTCTTGTGGCCTCAGAAAATATAGGTCTGACTGCTATGGACCACCCCCTTTATAAAGAGGTTAGACTGATCGACCTATGCAGTCATAAGTCTTAGTGTCTCAGCCCAACATCCTCCCCAAACCACCACTACTCATTATTAAAATAACCCTTTGTSTTGCAGTGCATACGCTGTTACTGARCCAGTGCTTGCAATATCCATCCGTGTGCAGTCTGGCACTCCTTTCCTTCTGTGCACCAAGGGCACTAGTGTTTCATTAACATAACACTGAGGACTCTCTGATTTCTTCTTTACCTTACATGCCAATCTCATCTTTCAGTCTTTCAGTCTGTTAGACTCCTCCACAGCCACTGTCTCACGCTTCCAGTGCCGGATAACATTAATGCTCTTTAACATGTGGARAGGGCCCTTCACAAAGCTGTCACTAACCTAGATCTTGCCCAAGACATTTGCACGTAGCCAACAGTGTAGGTCAACAAAAGGCTGGAATACCATGCTACCTCCTGCAGCCTCCTATCTCAGCAGAAATAGCTGCTGCTCAGGAAGGTGAGGTAGCCGTTACCCTCCATCACTATAGGGGTGGCAGAAAGAACACGCCTGCTCTTCCCGTACCTCCATGGACCTCACCTTCTCACATCTCCTGTCCTCACTATATGTGCAGCACGGCTCCACACAGATTCTGTCCTTCATCCTCACAACAGTGCAATTCAATTCTGCCTTCATTCCTGGCTTTGTATCAGCATTTCCTAGGGAAAGCTCGACACTTAACTAGGCAGGTCTGCTGCAGTATATATCCATCTTGCTAAATATGTCCCGGCAGATGAAGCAATATAGGACTCAAAAAGATAGTTATAGGTGTGGTTAAACCAGCAAGCAACTTCAAATGATTGTTTTAATTACAGTCTTCAAGATAGAGAGCTTGGAGGTCTAAGATTCAATAAGACAAAGGGGTATTTTAAATATTAGCTCATCCAGTCAAAAGGTTGGTTAAATCACAGAAATAGAATTATTTCAAGTCACAACTCAATGAAGAATGTTATGTTGAAACAGACCTAATGTTTTGAAGCTCATGGGAAAACAGGCATATGTACATAATCTGTATTATGATCAGAAGTATACAATTATTTAATTGATATTTCTAAAAATAAGCAAAGTTTTAGTTAATCAAACACTTAAGAATGTATTTTAAGATAAGACTATTTTCTATTCAGTGAYGGCACCAGACTCCACAGAGGAAGTGAAGAACAGCATGAAACTAAAAAATCAAGGTTAGGTAGACTAGTAATAGTACCTTAGCGTTTTGGCCTGGAAACAGTCAGGTACCTTATGAAATCTGTTGTGTTCATTTTCAAAAGTGCAGCAATTATAACATATAATGGAAGTCAAGTCAGAATCACTTTCTTATTTTAAAAGATGCCTTTGCAGTAATAAGACACTTTACATGATGGCTGTTTGGATGTGGATCTTGCATCATCAGAGTATGAACATTTCCTATGAGTGCTCTTTAACTTTGGAAAAAGAAAAAGCATTGCCAGTAATGAAAAGCAAACTGTACTTATCCATGCAGGATTGCTACATAAATCATGAATTTTTCTCCACAAAATACCAACTGTTCAGGGTCAGTGCTGAAATATCACATMAGAACAACAGTAAATAAAGACATGACAATAGTAAGAAAATTAGATAGTTAGAAAAATTATCTTTCTCTGAAGTAACRTGTGATTGTGAAATAAACAACATGACTTAAGCATCTCTCATAAAKGATTTTTCAGGAGCAAATAATAACTGTTTGCATGCTAAGATCAGATTAAGTGTTCAAGATCCYTAGGACAACGCAGTACTGAGAACAGAATCACTAGGCTATGAAATCAGAAAATGCTCACTGTGTAACTCAATATAAGACAGGAAGTGTTAAGAGGGAATTTTATCTTTAAAAAAGTTGATTGAGTACACAACACAGAAGGATCAAGACATTTTTGAACACATTTCAATAAAAYGAAAGTTTAAGATGTTTTTTCATGTAGTCCAACACAGTATTAGCACAGTAATGAATGAGATTAACAGTTTTTAGATCGGGGCAGGGAGAAGGAGTGATTTATAATACTCAGAATTCTAGAAGACTAAGCAAAGATGCCAGTTTTGCCAATATGGATCCGATTGTGTCACTAAATAAACTCCAAGAACTAACAATGGAAACATTTCAAGTGCTTATTAACTCAGCTCTATCAAAAAATACAAATTTTGGTAAAAAGTGCACTAGGATCCAAAATTCTAATGAGAAACATCTGAAGCTTTTCAGAGAGTAGTCTGACACCAGGAATGACAAAAAAACAAGTGTGAAATTCTGGTCTTATTTACTAGTAGAAATTTACAGTAACTTCACTACAACTAATGAGTTTACTGAATTCAAAATGGTTTAACTGAGATCAGCAATTCAGCATGAGGAAATATTTAGTAGTGAAGAATTCCAGATCAAGGGGAAATAGAGAAGGGTGAATTTCAGGATTTTTAGTACATGGACTTRGTGAATCTCAACATTCAGCCAAGTCCATATATTGTATTACAGTTACAACGTATAATGCACTGCCATTTCCAAACTACAGTTTCCCCTCCCAAATTACCCATTTGTATGACAGGAAGTATCATGACTAGAGAAACTCGAAAAGCATACTGTGCTAAAGAAAAGGGAAAACTTAAACAAAGTAAAATGAAATGTAAACATTAATGGTCTGACGTAAAGCCACAAAAGCACCAGTATTAAGTCTAAAAATCCAGCATGACATCGTGTCTTGTTGGATGTCTCTCAAGCTAATGTGTCTTTCAGTGGGCTTTTTTTTATTTTTCAGAAAAACATAATGGTGTTTCTAACTAAAAATATTATCCCAGCAAAAGCACATTTCCCACTAATGCTTTCTTCTGAAAAAATGCAGGTGTACCTGTACCTTACTTCAGCAAAACCTAGATTTAACCCCTGCTAACATTCATCATATCTATGTTAAAAGCCCTTGACCAGCTTATTTTACATAAAATTTCTCCAAAACAATCTTAAAATGAAGCATTCAAGACTCCGTACAGAAGAATATATCAGTTCATCACAGTATTTCCAAAATCAAATAACTACACAAATTAGTAACTATGCCATTACTGTTCTGACATAAATTGACAGARATATCTGGAATGTATGGGAAATATGAGTCTAATCCTATCTCCACAGAAATTAGTGACCAACTTTCCATTCGCTTTCATGAAGTAAGAATGGTATAGTACATCCCAAATCAGCCCTCATATACTTTCTAACATCCCTACAGTTTCAAAAGCAGTAAATAAGTTTGGTGACCAAGTACTGACTGATGGATATTATGGATAGAAATTATCAATCTGAAAGTCAATAGAGGTGTATTTACCACTACATTTCATTTAAGAATTTATATTGTATATATGGTTCTTGCTGAACTCAGTCTGTGAACAACTGAACAGCAAAATTACGAGTCAGGTATGAACACAGATGATGAGAACTTTACTCATCGTTCCTGATAAAATCCAGAAAAAAAAAGTTATGAAAATTGGCCTATTTCCCTATCTGCCTTATCCTGTCTGTCTGTTCTACCTTTTCTAGATATGTTTTTGGAKTCTCATTTTGGTTCCCATTTTTGAAGCCACTGCAGTTTGGATGGCTTACAGTCAGCTTGCAATTGACTTCTTTCCCTAAAGAATAAAATATACAATTGTATACTTACATATTGTCCATGTTCTTACATCTTTTCAAATTATACCTTGTATTTAAATTTGCTTCATGACAGTCAGCATTAATGTATGCTTTGTGCAAAATCAGTTTCAACACTGATGAACATGTTTAGTTCAGAAATATTGTATAGACATTTGTCTGGGTCATTAAACTGAAATATCCCACATGACATAAAACATGAGTCATTATCAGCAGTAAAGAAGCAGTAATCAACAAATGATTTGGAGGGATGTTTTATGTTTTGTCAGATTTCCTCCTGATTTGGTCAATATCACTAAAATATACAGAGAATCATATGTATATACATTAAAAGCCTGATTCAAAAGTGAAGTAAGTTTACTGACTTCTGTGTAGCTCAGCTCTCCAGAAATAAGACCTCTGAAGTCCAAAAAACCCCCATCAAAATCTAAAAAATATCAATGCTTGTTTCTTAAACATGAATAATAAAATAATATTACTCTGAGATAAAACAAAGAAGTATATAGATTTTTGTTTGCTTGCTTGTTTGCTTGTTTTTTACTCTTATTGGAACATAGAGGCCAATTTTTCAGGTATTTTGCTAGAACAAGGATTGTGAAGTATGGCCCAAGTTATTCCTGACATACTTGCTGACTTATCTGGGATGACAACAGCAATAAATAACTGCAGTAAGTAATGAGGATTGCCTATGAATTACTCACTCTAATGYGGCAATTTGATTTGAGAAATGAGCCTTACTTTTTCTGACAATATCTAAAGACTCATGTTTATACACACTGTCCCAAGCAGAAAGACTTGTGTTAGTGCCAGTGCCAACAAGACATACTGCTTTGATACAGGACAAGAAATTGCTTTCTGAGCTTTTGATTTAAATAAAAAGAAATTAAAACACATTAAAGGAAATTTWTCTGTTTCACTCACCTTGAAGTTGGCGTCCTTTATACAAATCCTTTGTTTTGGTTGGGTGAGCTCTGGCACTGTTATCACACTTAGGTTGTTCATACCTAAACAGTAAATAGGGAGACAAAAAACATCAAGGTCAACTAAGTTTAAAAAAGTAATTTATTTCCAAATTGTAATCCAAATTAAATTTGTATCTTTTGTTCAGAAAAGAAACCTGTAATTCTCATTCTTCATAAGGATTGTAAATTTCTCACTTTACTTAAGTAACCCAGGAAATGTTTAGTCTTGTATAGTTGAGACAAAACAGAATAATTATAATCTATTACAAAACCGTTGTGCAGGGAGGAAAAGTGAGGAAGGAGAAAGCAATGGGAAATTGTTTCCTTTTGTTTTTATTACATATTGTTTCATGGCAAGCAAACAAAAAAAAAAAAACAAAAAAAAAAAAAAAAAAAAAGAAAGCCAGGTTCCTAACAAATTCTGACAACTGTCACAGTATTTTGAAACTCCAGACAATAACAGCTAATACTTGAACATTTGGAAACAAAGGGAATTGTGCCGGAATAGTTTGAATTTAGCTGTGCAAACCAATTCTGCACCTACTATTTGAAAATTCTGGTTCCCCTGCTCTTTCTGAAAAGTCTAATTAAAACCAGTTTGTTAGTTCATCAGGCAGCAAGATGTATTTGTACTTCCAGTGAATATCAGGACCACTGACCAGCTGATTTTACCCATTCATCTAATTCATGACAAAGTTTCTGGGTTCTCAAAGGCCTTTCCAGTCTGAGACTCTAGGGAAAGAAAACAAAGTCCTCTTGCATGAACCAGCCTTCTCTCCTCCCTGTTTTTTTTAGCTTTTTTTCACATCTTTTTTATTTTCACTGTGCAGATGAGAGTATTAAAAAGCAAGGAAATGGTAGTAAGGACTGAGCTGTAGTACAACCATGTTAACCACAGTATAACCATGAGGAAACAACTACCAGAAATATGATAAAAATCATATAATATACTTTTGATTGTGTGAAATATATTTATTATTTCCATAAACAGGTGTATTGGGTCTCAGTGCCAGCTGGGTTTTCTCCCAGTCCCTACCAGAATGCCCACACACCAGAGAAGAATTTCCATCATTGCATATTATCATTATCATTTCCATCATTGCATACTATCGTTGTAATGATTAGGAACAGAGGAGCATGCATCTCCCCAATGGATATTGGACCTGCCACAGAACTGAGTAGGGAATCCTGGTACTTTCTTGATCTCTGGTTTAGAAAAGGCTCTACCCTGTGAGTGTCCAGAAAAGCTATTTTATATGCTGCCCCATAGTGTATTGTTATAACTCAGCAGTTTGCAGGTTTTGAGTTACAGTTTCTTTTCTCTGTCAATGAAACTGGGTCTGATTCTTCCAGTCTACACTGTTGTCTAGTCAATGTCTAAGTAAAGGTGCTCTAGATGAAAACTGTAAAGCCTTTTTCCATCCCCTCTCCTCCCCTCTTCCCATCCCACTCCTCCCCTCCCCCCTCCCCTGCCTTGAATTCTTCATAGGTCTAGTTTTGCTATGGTTTCACTACGGTTTCAGATATGGTCAGGATCACAACAGTGGTCTGTTGTTTTTTAGTCATCAGACAGAGTATGCATCTATTAAAACTTGTATCTAGCTAATATATATGAGGCAAAGATCACATGACATATGATAAGGATATATCGTCAGCAAAAAAAAAAAAACCTCAGGAAAATGTGGGCTCACATGTGTGCTTCCATAGTGAAATGATCTACAGAAAAGGTCCACAAAAGTCCCAGGACAAGATTATTTATATTCAACGTCAGGAATAGGAACTAAGGCTTTATAACATGGTTTAAATTGTGAGTTCAGAAGCAAATTTAGAGGCACTAGCCTCTACCTTTGAATAAACAAAAATTGTATCAATTGACACACAGACAGAGAAGAAGGATTATCACTAAGAACAAGAAAAAGAAAATCTGTGGGTGGAGAACAGAAGATACTGGACCCTCTGAAATCTCCAAAGAACACCTCAAGGCCTACAGATAACAGATAAACAGATCCAACAGCCTCAGGGCCAAATTTGGACTGTATCATTTGACATATTATGGATCTCAGCTTGTTAGAATCAGCAGATCACCTGAAACATCATCTAGAAAAATCATAGTGTAATTAACATAGTCTGAGTTATTGTACAAACAGCTCCTCCTCAAGAATAYGCTCCTCCCCAAGAACATATGCAATATAATTGCAGCAAGTGTTTTTAAATCCTGCTCAAAAATCTTATGCAAATGAAAAAAAATTCTTTGCTTAAGTTGGAAAAGATTTATGCTTGCCTCAAGCTTGTGATACAGCTCAAAAACTTTTTATGAGTGTCTATAGCTTTTCTACAAGAGCCAAACCTCAATAACTAGCGTAAATAACAGTGTATTTTGTTACARAACCTTTGGAATCTGATATGTGCCTTGCCTACATCTGTTCTATGTGGCTGAGAGCGCTTCACCACGTATCTGGCTTAGTTGAGATGAGTGAACTTCAAGCTTCTAATAATAACACACTAAAATGATATTTCCTCTCTATGGGTTCCCAGACAGTTGTTCTATCAAAGCCAGTCATATGAAATAGTTGAGGAGGTTGCTGGAAAAAATAACTGAATATTTCTGAGGTTGGATTTGGTTTCTGTCAGAGCCCATCTCACCCGATTCTTTCATATTTAGGCTATAGGGTTGTGAGGTTTCCTCTGGGTTGAGTCATTATCAGCTACAAAACCTTTGCTTCMCAGTACAAAATAAAAGGAAAGAAAGCAAGAGAACTGTAGAAGCTTACAGCCTGTGATATTGCAGCCAGTTTTTGGCCATCCAKTCTTTTGACTATTCTTAGACATCTTTTCACTTAATCTTCACAGTGGAAGAAATTTGTATGATGTAATTGCACTAGCAATAATTGCACTGGCTCTTCAAGCCAGTACATAACATAAAGCATCAAGCCCCCATGATCCTCTCATTACATGTTTGACCCCTGAAAATGTATTCCCCTACCTTGTTGATGTGCCAGGAATGGGACGTCCTGTATCCACAAGAACACACCAACAGTAGCCTGTGGAAGGATGACACTGAACAGGTTTGTAAAGGCCACCCTGAGCACACTCTGGAATGAACACGTTGTCTTTCTGGGGTTGTTTGGCTTCCTCCAGTGCTGACTGAAGTTCTTGATCACATGATGATGCTTTTGGAAGGGAAAGAAAAATATTGTGGAAACTAGACATTAAAAAAAAAAAAGTGGATTTTTCAAACAATTGTTATCTCTCTCTGTGATTGTACATAAGGATTGTACTTAAAGAGGCTCACTACAGCTCAAATATCAACTGCATTTATGTTGTATTCTGTTAGAATACTGTTAGTTTCCTTCTGGTGTATCACTTCATAAAACAATCCTAATAGTATCTTGACACTCCTTTTCTCATATTAGACAATACCCATGAATACTTTGAAAATGCAAAATACGTGATCTGCYATTAAAAAAAAAACCTCTCCCACTCCACAATCTCTGAGATTTTGATGTTTTCCTAGATAGCAAAAGTCAAAATCTAAATTGTATATATGATAGACTGGTTTTCAAAACAGTGTATTTTGTTACAATAAACATAAAATGTTAAAAAAGCATGCATATATTTCACTTGCTAACTTGGTTACAAGAAATGGATTTTTTTTTTACGTTACTTAGTTGATAATTTTATGCCTCTTGGCTGCATGCGGTAGTTAAACAGTGTGAATGGTTTTCTCTTTTCTATCGACTGACATAATCAGAGCCATCAAAGAAATAACCATTTGTTTCATGAATTAGAAATCTAACATAAATATCATCTTAGAGTAGCCAAAATAAATCTTCCTCTCACTGAATCTGGATTATGATAATTACTGCCTTGTAATGTATTATAACTCTGAAAAATACATCAACTAGTTTGGTTGCTCATTTTTMTATATTGTAGATAATCAAACAATGAAGAACAAACAGGGTTATGAAGCTGCATTGAGAGGAAGGAAACACTACTCCTCTTTAAACCCAATTAAACCTTTTCTCATTCAAACTGATAAACCTTGGGATCATTTCATTAGCTACTGCGAGCTTCTCATTTTATATCCTTGTAACTAGCAACAGCATTTGGCAGATGTGTAAGTAATACTGTCTCTTGCCAAACCAGATGAATGATTTTTATGCTCTCTGCCTTGTTTAGAAAAGTTAGTGTATGTAGACTACCGAGTAAGATCATCCAGATAGACAAAATGTAATAGCAAGCAGGCAGGGAGTATGATAGAGAAACCCCAATGTAGAAGCAGATATGGATTATTTCAACTGTAAGACTAGGYTATAGTGACTAATTTTGGGGCTACTTCTATTGATTGAAATAACCCACAAACTACTGACAAATTGCTGGCTCAGAAACACTGGAGTCATAAGCCACTGGGGCAGGCCCTGTACGGCATCAGGTGCTGCAGACCTAGATGGCCAGTATTTTCATTCATGAAATAAGGTTTCTATTTCCATTCATTTCTAAGGYTTCCAACTGCTCAAGCCAGAATTTGGCCCTTGAACAATAAGYAAGATTTCTGTGCTCCTTTTTTCCCTCTTCCTTCAATTATTTACAGTAGGAGTTCTTGGAAGATTAAATTCTAGCCTAATAAGAGCCCTTATCAGACAGATACCACACTGTTGCAAATGTTTGCCTTTGTAATGTCAAAAGAAGCATGGTCAGCAAACATTCATTTACTAGGAGAACCAGTTATAAATGTCATTAACTTATAAAATGTCTAACAGTTTGTTCAAATAATCAGACATTAACTACAATTGGAAGTCTCAACAGATGCAGGCCAGAAATTCTTAAATGAACAATATGAAAAAAAAAAAAAATCTATACCACAATAAAAGGGGTATAAATCCAAAGTTTCAATCAAAAACTATATTTTATTTCATTTTTGTGTACATTGGTGATTTAACCCACAAATTTAAAGCACACAAGAGAATATGTGTATTTTGCCCAGTTGTGCAGCAAGTGCCTTTTGAAAAAAGACCTTCCAAATGATAAAGTAAAATTCTTGCTCAACACTAAGAGTTTACATACTTGTTTTCAACGTAATCTCTGTTATTTTTCTGGTATTTTATTTCAATTATATTGCTTCTCTTTTTCCTGTAAGTAATCATTACTAAATATACTATTCCTGTTCTTGTTCAAGGTGTCCTCAGGAGCCTGTTAGGAATAACCAGTGGAAATTCTTCATCTCTCAATAGCAAAGACAGTGCAGCTAATGCAAACTCTGCATACGTTTAATGTTTAGTATAAAGTCTTGAATCAGACATTGTTGCTAATGCTCAATTATTCCTAAAAAAAAAAAAAAAAAACATACGTTTAATGTTTAGTATAAAGTCTTGAATCAGACATTGTTGCTAATGCTCAATTATTCCTAAAAAAAAAAAAAAAAAAAAAAAAAAGCCAGTCTGCATTCCAATGACTTTAAGTAATTTACACTAACAGAAAAATACTGCAATGGTAAAAGGGTCAAAAAATGAAAATCTTTATTTATGAAAGAATCTTTTTATCAATTTCTGATGTGATATTTACAAAGGTTAATTAATTTTTACAAGGTAATGTGGAGTGGAAAAAAATAGCCTTCCTGGAACCATCATCCTGGACAAGCTGCTTACTGATATATTATCTGTAGTATATCTAAAATACCAGCASCACATTATGCTGATGATAATAACCAACATGTTAGTTTTGCAACAGGAGATATTCTAGCCTTTCTTTTCAGAAATTTTTGAAATTCATGTGCTGTGTCTCATCACAGTTTCTCCCAACATGGGATTTTCATGATTACAAATACTTTTGACTTTTTTAATGTGCATTGCYGTACTTATGTCTAATTTTCACTGTGTTCTACAGAAACCAGTTGCCAAATCTGTAGAAAATTAAAAAGGCATCTGTATGTTACTTTAACATTTCCTGCCACTACATAAACATTTCCTTTCAATTTCCTTAGCCTCCACAATGTGTATATGACAAACAGAATCCATTCCATGAAATTCTATTTTCAGTTGATTCCTTCTCCCTCTTTTTCTCATTATCATAATGGGCCATGAAAGCACAATTTAGAAAGTCTGGTTTCCAGGGTAAAGAGATTTTTTATTGGGCCTTGAAGCTCAACACCCTCTACAGAAAGCAATTAACAAGCCTGTGAACAAAATTACTCTGAAAAGTGATATATATGATCTGGAGGAGCGAACTGTAACATTAATTTTGCAGCTTTCCCATGTTTCTGGGAGGATATATTCTATATCATTCTATATACTATATCAATAGAATGCATTTCTTTTCAAAATGTTATATACAGGAACTTACCAAATTTTATTATATTTTTGGCTAAAAAAAAAGATATCAAAATCATCAGGCTGTCCTAGTTAATTATGCTCAGTTTATTTGCTTTCAAAATATTTCAAATGCTGATTTTTATAATTTCTGTACTAGTTTATTTCAAATTCTAAGTAATCAGTACAGATAAGTAATCCTCCTATCGATAACCATCCCACAAATTCACTTCTCACTGTTAAAAGAATTTGACCTATTTGCTTAGGATGAACCCTCGCTGAACCAGGGAAGTTAATAGGCCCCAAGGAAACAATGTGTTTTTATATTTTCAAACAGCTTTCATGGTATTCAAATTTCACCGAGTGGTTTTCCACTTAAGCTACCCCAAACTGTATTTTCACATATGACCAGGATATTCACTTTAGAAAAGTAGTGCGAAGTGTGATAATTTCTACACAGGCTATTCACTCCCTATAAAAGCATTTATATTGACTGGATGGCACATCTGGAAAACAAAACGAGTCCATTGCAGCAGCTGTCCTGTTATTTCTAACGCCTAGTCAACCTCATAGTAAATTAGAAGATTCTTTCTCTATTGCTGACCAATTTGCTTTACCTAGAACCTATGAAATCTGGCTCTACTACAAAGACAGCACTAAGGAAGTATGTTAGCTGGCATAAATTGTAAAAACTTTTTAAAGAATTTCATTCTAGTGAAGGAGAAGTGTAACTTAGCAGCTTCACATTCTTTTAAAATCTCCAGCCTGTCTTTAGATGTTCTTCAGCATGGCAGACCTCTGTAAGGATGGAAGCACGGTGATATAACAGTGTTTAAGATGTCAATTTCATACACTACATTCCCTTGAAAATATTCTTAGGTCTCTTATGGCCCATGTATGMACATCTTATACTATTCTTTCTTAAAAAGCTCTGTTTCTACAAGAATTTAACTGCCTCTCTTTCTTCACTATTTCAAATAAATTCATCTGCCATGGAAATCAAGTGAAGCTTGATGTTACAAACAAATGCAGAAACAGCTTTGCTCATGCTTGTAGCTTCTTGTAGAGACTGTTCAATAAATCTAATCTAARTGGCCAGTAATGGGTACAACCCCTTCTCTAAAAGACCTCAATGGAAATATGCCCTCTAGATTCAATGGACAMTAAATCCATTGAATTCATTCAACGGATTTGATGGATTCAATGGATTTATTCCTTAGTAGAATATATCACATCACATATGTTTGCAATTAAGCTCAATATTTGCTCCTGATTTGAAGGAATAGGTAACATTAATAAACACGCAAAGTCAGGCCCAGCATCTAGAAAGCAACCAAAGCCTAAGTCTAAATTACAGTATTAACACTCATCTGGTGCCACATGTACTGATGTATATTATGTTCAGCTACGCATTAGTATGAGGGCTATCACGGCTTGGAGAAACCTGGCAACATTCCTACCTATACTTATTCTTCTCTGTGAAAACTTGTGGGAAACAAATATTTCTGGCCCCTTGTGCGTATTTGCAGAGAACTAACAATAAACAGCTGATCACCATTTTGCACTTTTGGAGCTTGAATGCATGCTTGTGGCCAAATAGAAAGCTCATGGCTTCAACACAACCTAAATATTAATTTATGTACTTCACTCCACTGAACAAAGCAGGATAAAAAACAGACAGATGTTATCATTTATCTGTGTCGTTTCATAYGCAGACATACTC
Source organism: Eudromia elegans (assembly GCA_003342815.1). NCBI lineage: Eukaryota > Metazoa > Chordata > Aves > Tinamiformes > Tinamidae > Eudromia > Eudromia elegans. The sequence goes on along the minus strand of PTEX01000050.1, from coordinate 1,595,361 downwards.
CAATAGAGAAAGAAAATAATATGGAAATGCTATGAGCCCAAGGAAATAAGCCAGAATGCAGACASCACCAGATTCCACTTGTCTTTACCTGAAAAAAGGCATGGTCACAAACACTGTGAGGTACCCCTATACATCAGGATGATCTCCAGTTTTACTCTTGGTTTGATTAGCCAAATGGCACTTGCTCAAATCAAGATGCCYGCATTACACAAATTACAATTTGGGGAACCAAAAGAAAAAGATCTCACATGAAAATATGATGACTTGCTCTTTAATCAAAATTAAATCCCACGTATCTACCGGGATTTTTAAAGAGATCATATCACCAGTTTCTGKTTTAGAGAAGGTTTTTCACAGCTCTACAAATCTCCTTCTGTCTTCAACTTGAAAACCTAGGAATGTTATGAGAAAGGCAGTAGCTGCAACACCTTTAATAGAAAAACTCTTTTTTTCTCAAAAAAAAAAATTAAAGAGATTAGAAATACTATGTATTTGAAGTTTTCCTGACACTGAATTATAATTAATTTGAAYATACATCTTATTTAATATATTTACTTATTATTTATTTAATATAATTACTGTTGCCATCTTTTTCTTTCTCAGAGTTATCACACTGACTCTGGACAGAATATAACAGACCAAATATCATATTTTAAACCGAAGGTTAATGTTAAATTCTGTCATTCTTATTTGGAATAAAAATAGGGTGTAAGCACTGGCCACTGATATGATGAAAGCTCTAAGCAGTTATTCTTTTACAAGTGTGCAGGAGGGTTGGACTAGATGACCTCTAGAGGTCTCTTCCAACCTTAAGCATTCTGTGATTCTATGATTCTATGACAGAATCTGGCTCTAAGCGTTGAAGTATTCTCATTCAGTACTCACGTAGATAAAGGACAGATAAGTATTTCAATATAGAGAATTGGAATATAAACCTGAATTCTTTCAAAGACCCATTGGGCATTAATGTATAACCTGRACATCTTGAGCTGAACATTTATCATACCAACTGTTAAACAAGAAAGAGTAACAAATCAATTTTTTTTTACTAAATCTTTAACAGGAGAATGGGAAAATTATAGAAAGTCTTAGAAAAATAGATTCCTTTAGCTAAACTAGAGGACTTTCTTATCTGTTTATATCCCAACCATCACATTGGATCTTTGAGTGCAATCTTAATGTAAAAGTCTTGTAGGCCAACGGGTCAGTCACATGATGTCAGGTTTAATAAAGGTAGTGTAAAATCCTCAGGTTTTATGACGAAATGAGGTCCCTCCTTCCTTTTTTTACTCAGTGAGTTCAAGACATTCACTGATTTACAGGTCTGGACACAGGATGAATTATTATCTCCAGGAGTTTTAGCTTGGCTTTCTTAAACCCAGCACAAGTAAATACACTTTGCAAAGTCTGCCCTATCCTGCAGAGATATTACTGAAAGTAGTATTTGCTGAAACCTAGTTTTCCTTTGGGCCCACATATAGAAGGAAACACTAGTTGCTATGTTAGGTATTGCTGCCTAATAAAGTCCAAGCAGAGCAGCACCATACTTTTCAAAAAAAGAAGCCACTATACAAAATTAGAGCAAATGAAAATCACTCTTTTTCCAAACACAAATGGCTAGTTGGTCAGTTTTTACATTGCTATAGCAATCTAAAACCTCCTTCACTAACCAAAATTTCTCAAAATTTTCATTTTTGCCTTATGAATATATTGACCAGTGAATKTTCATCTTCTGGCAGTGGAAAAAAAAAGTTCTCATTTTTAAGAAATATTTGACATGCAAATATATCTGGCTCGCATTTTCCATAGAGCTGTGAAAATGAAAGYCTTTGCCAGGACAGCTATTTATCTGAATACCTCTGTGAAAAATTAGAAGACAAAATGTTCAAATCTCAGTGACTAAATTCATACCTTGGCATCTTTAATAAGCAAACCCACTTGCAGAAATGTTGATCTGCCAGARCTTCCACTTAGCAAAACAGGGGCCATCTCTTTTCACCATCTGGAAAGCAGACACATAAGTGCGTGGATATGTCTTTGGATACCTGACTTGAGGCACCCAATTTTAATTTCAAAGGTGTACAGTGGCATCGCTGGCTACAGTTTTTACCACATTCCTACCATCGGTCCACTGTTGGATCAATGAACAATGCCAAAGTTGTTGATATTGTGCAGTATTTTCCAGCTTTATTGCTTAACTCCCGCTGGAAGTGGAAGYGTTCCACCTGATTTTCTAAGTATCAGCTCCTTTTCAACCACCTTACAGGCATCTCTCCTAGGCACATAAACTCAACATATGAACAAGACTAAAASAAGAAGAAGCAAACAATATTTTTAATTCATATATTTATTCCATTACATCATTTACTGTGGATTTGGCAMCTGTGAAGTGGGTTGCATAGCCAGGCTTCGAGTCCACAAAATGGCAGTCTCAGATCACACATGAGAGTTGCCACATGAGACTGAAGTTGCACCCCCTGCCCTCCCAAAGAACCTGGTTGCTCACAGGATTCCTGGGAGACCACAGACAAAACACRTCGCCATCCTCTACTACTATAGACTGCTGAGTTGACACCTAACAAAATGGCAAATATAATATGCACTTGGTCCACTGAAACTTAGCAGGTATACAGACATTAAATCACAGCTGGAAGTGAAATTCTCTTTCCTGTCTTAACTTGTTGTTTCAGGGAAGGCTACTTTGACAACAGGAAAGAAACAGGTTATAGAACCATGATTCCCATTGCTTATTCTGTGACTAAGGAGAATGATTCTATTTCCAGAGCTCCCAGAGCTGTGCCCTTCAAACTTCCTCCACTTAAAAAATCCCAACACTTAGAAAGTGCASTAATGCCAAATATACAATTGCATGCTTAAAAGCTGATTAAGGATTCAGAAACCAAAATCTGGCAACTCTTATTCAGACTTGATTTTCTACATATTGTCAAAGAGAAGGCAGGAAGAAGGTGGAAAAATGTGCATGCATGTTATTGCTCATGTCTCTAATTAAAAAAGAAATGCTGTGCGATGAAAAGTCCTTGCACAAAACCAGAAAGAAATTCTGTAAAGTGCTATTATCTGCTAAGTCATAATACTCCTGGAATGGATTAATTCTTATCCAGAGCATGAGATTCTACAAAARACATTTACATGAACCCTGCTTTAAAGGTAATTGCATTACTTGAACCTTACCTAAATCCTACGGAGAAGGCTCCCATTAGGCTAATGCTGTATAGGTCCTGTGTTGACCTTCTGCATATTATAYCCACTATATACTATTTATATAATATGTAGGAAGTCAATATTCTTAGCGGGAGAGGTAGAAAAAACAGATTAAGAYAGAAGACTATTTCCTGATTTTGACCAATTTTTGTATCCAGTAAAGAAGATGATCTAAAGAGGAATAAAAGTCAATAAGAATATTCTTAGATTATTTCTTACAGTTCCAGCAACTTTTTAATATAATTTTATGTAGCTATTTTTTTCTCATATGGCTATTGTTAAATGGCTCAGCTTGCATTTTGGTTTCAAGAACAAAGCCAAAATCTTTGGCTTGCCTCTGACTTCAATCTTGCTGAAAAACAAGAGCAMTGGGAATTAAAACTAAAAACAATAATTCAACCCCGCTTTCATCTCTCTTTCAAAAATAAACAGTTCTCTGAAGTGCAGATAATGAAGCTGTATATGGTGTGATAATGAAACACCCTTATGATTATGAAGGATGAAAGACTCCTAGCATATTGAAAAACTTGGTTCATGATTTCTACTCCTGAAACCGGAATTACTTCACTGAACATAGTAGGGGTCATCAACAGGAAAGYCAGTCTGTAACACACACAGAGCAATTTTTAAAGGCTTCTCTGAAGTGTAGTCAAAGCCTTTATGAAACAGTAAAATTAGAATTTTGAAGTGTCAATAATGATCCATAATCCTTTACAATGTAGTGTCATATGAATACACTATGTACTCTGTAGATTATTGTTTATCCTACCATGGTAATAATTTGTATGAATGCAAAAAAGTCTTGCATAAATAAATTCTTCTCAGTAATCCACAGTGTGTGAGAGTCAAGAGGATGTTTTAGAAAGTATTTTTCAGAATGCCTGCTTAGCGTGTTTCCCACAGATACGGCCATCTCTTTCAGACTTGCTTCCATCTTGTTGTCCCACCACCACAAGCACACAGACCTCATTTATTTTGAAATTCTGCATGACAAAGAAAACCGAGAAAATCCAAAGGACTGCTTTTGGCAAAACTGTTAAAATAAAATATATTCTAAATATTTAACTTTTCAACATAACCAGTATCACAAGAAACAGCAATGCTGRTATTCAGTCACCTAATAAGGAAACACTTCTGTTACAGTTTATGTGAAGACAGTTCATTTGTTCTTTCTACATATTATATGTATGCTTTGTTTTCTTTTTAATTTTGGAAGATTAACAGTTGATTGCTTGAAAATAATACAAAATGAGACACAGTGCATGATGCTCCCAGGAGGCTGTGGAGCTATTGCAACTGGAGCTGTTGCTGATTAAATCTGCCTATTGTTATACGGCYTTCTGTGCCAAACCAATCAACCACTGGCATAATTAATGAAGCCTGCAAGTACTGTTTCTGTCAGACAGGAGGAACAGACACAAGCTAAAGCAGTGGAAAAGCCTGAGTATTCATAAACTTGSCTGTCTTAGGTCCCAAACGTGGTTAACTGTGGTACAGTCCCATAGTAAGTGCCATGGTACTAGAATTTTTATTTCATTCATGTGGGCACATTTAYATGGAGGTAACACAGAGGTGCATCTCGTTTGCAGCAAAGTCACATGCATCCTGTGCTTGTCGTAGGGTTCTACATATGTACACATTGCMACCATACTATGGCAGATATATTTTGCAGAAAGATGGTGAGGGATCTTTGAATCAGCTGCAATTTTCCTTCCTGAATAGTTTGAAAACACAATTTTATGATTTACATCATAAAATTATATGTTACATGTCTTTTTACAAATAAATAAATGAAACAAATCACCAGCAGTCTAGATGTAAACCGAGACTGAGAAAATAATATTTTATCTTATGTCTTTTCACTTATAAAAATGCAGCCATTTCCATTGGTCAGTGCAATCTATTTTTGTTCACAGTTAGGGAYCTCACAACCACCTCCTATACTACTCTAGTCTCTAAAACTTCTAATTCACATGTTTATATATTCTACCTGTACTTGTAGATACCATCTYAATCATCTCTCTGCTGAAACTTTTACCATTTCCTGCATTGGCCTGTCCAGACAGCAGCATCTGGCCCAGAATCAGAGCCASGGTTAGAGTCCTGGAGTTCCTGCCTAACTGCCATGAATGCAAACCATGAAACCACACTGTCTCTCTGCAGTTGCTGACGTCARATAATTTCACACACTTCACTAGCCTGCCTGCTTAAGTCTCCTCCATGACATCCTGAGCTGTTTATTTTAAGGAACGAACTACAGGACGTGTAATGCAGGGCTGCATTGGAAGGCACTCTTCCATCCTTGCTATGCTGGTAGTGAAAGGGGAACAGGTGCTCTGTCAAACCACTGATAYTCACACTCTTATTTTTGGCTTTACTACTTCTCTGTTGCATCAGCCTAGGAGAACTAAATCAGGTCTTATAAATGATTTTAAACTGCTTTTTAAATCTCATTTCCAACTACAAAAATACTATCATAAATCTCTTAGCTGAGTCATGACTTAGCCTTCATTACATCAAACAGGATGTCAGTGGAAACTGTGGATAGATTTACTAAACGAAAAGCAAAAATAATCAGWCAGGATCATCCTTTGTCAGCTCCAACATCAATGAAAATTTTCTTCAATTTTTACCTAAAGATTTGGCCTAATGACTTGGGGGGAATTAGAAACCCATAACTCTTCTTACGATCTGAACCCAAACAGATCTTGAACCCTAAACTAACTTCAACTTGCTTGCCACCACTGAGCCTCAGCTTGTTGGTGGCACAAGGAATTGACTACATCAGTATGCACCATCTAAATAAAAAGAAAGTAGTAAAGCTTAAATTCACCTTTATATTCCTTTACTCCTATAGCAAACACTAACCACTCTCTTGCCCTGATCTAGTTAGGTACAGTGGAAAATAATTCAAGTGTATTACAGCCCACCAGCAATCACATAAAAAGGAACAGTCACCTGAACAAAAGCATCCTTAAAAACATYCTTTGTGATAGCACAGGATTAGAATATTTTAGGAGGTACTGTGCTAATATAAGCTATCTATATGTTGGTTAAACAGCCTTTTGCAGAGWATCACCTGGGTGCCTCAGTGCAGACAGGGCCTGGGATAAAAGAGTAAGGACAKTGATTCAAGGATGAAACAATTCCTTCTAATGCAGTCGTTATCTCCAGCAGGTCATCCCTTAAATTAAGTGGCCCAAGGTAATGTTAGCCAATGATTGTAGGAAGAGATGGTCCAGTTTCAGTGGGCATGAAAGCTTTTCCCACTAAGCATGACATACATAGCAGTGACTCCACTGCAGAGAGAAGGGTACTGTGTTTGGAAGCTGAATGAGAAAAGAGTAAAAAAAAAAAAAAGATAAGAAAGAAAATCTTCTGTGTAGCCCCTCTACTTGTGTATCCTCTTGCTTGTGGAGCTCTTATAGAAAAGACAAGCACCCCTTACTCCTGTTGGCAGAGAAAGAAGACCTTTCRGGTCCATTTCCAAATTAATTTTAGAATACAGAGACATGATCAATTGTATTTTGTTAATTATATTTGAAACTTAATGACTTAAATATTTTATATATTTATAATGCATTCTATTCCAGGGGGGGAAAAAAAAAGCCAGGAAATTATATCTAAGCAATCATTAAAACAGAGTGCTTTTGATGCACAGCAAAAGTCTTTTCATTTTTACATAGTAAAAGTCTTTTAATTTTTACAAGTTATCTTTAATTCCTGAAGGAAAATAAAAGTAAAAAGTTTAAATAACATTAAGATCTCCCTGAAAGGCAGTGAAACAAGATGAAACTGTTTAAGCAGTGTCATGACTGTAGTAGGCTTGGTTGAAAATGTTTCGTTGTGATAGTGTATTTGACAGAAAACTAGGTCTTTCCATTAAAAAGTGATTGCTCTTCTTAAAAAAAAAAAAAAAAAAGAAAAAACAAAGGTGCTGTTTCTTTTTTTGTGAGAATAAAGCAAAAACAAAGACCTACAGCCAAATGTCATTTCTTTCTGTTGAACGTCCAATGGAGTTGCATGATCCAAGACGCTGTATGCCAGTGTAACTTCCCTGAGGTGTCCCCCTGTTTTTAAAAACGAGGACACTCTTATCCTGCATATATAGTCAGACTAGGGACATGAACCCTTAAAAAAGAAGGGGATCATTAAATTATAGATTTACAGCACCTATAAGGCATTCCCAAGATTTTGAAATTCAGCTTTTTGTAGTCTTTTKTTGTTGTTGTTGTTKTTGYTGCTGCTGTTTATTTGAATTTTGGTTTGGAAAATACAATTTTGGGACTTAAAATACATATCTTTTCCAAAATGAGAATCTTGAAGGAGTCAGAGTTTTTCAGAGGAGACTGCATTTTCAATTATTCTGTGATATTAAGCTTTGTCCTCCTTTCTYTCTTGCGTTTTGTAGTTCACCAAGAGCATTTAAGATATGAAATTTAATTTATAGTCTTAATCTTATTTAAACATAGCTTTATTTGTGGTTGAATGCAGATGCTTGGCCTGCTGTTCTTAAACTGAAACAGGTATTAAAAATAGTGTAATGAAAAACAGTGGCCTGTCTCTTCAACCACTGYTTTTTCTCCAGTAACACAGGAATCTAGTGCACTGGGGAAAGAATAGTTAATGTTATTTTTAGATAGATTGCAAGGAAAATAGAGTGTAGAGCATTTGTCTGGAACAGTCTGAGAGAGGAGCGTATGATGGACAGTGTGGAGTGAAAAAGAAAGCAGGCCAGGAATAAAACAATATGTGGGGTCTATGTAATATCTTAAAAGTGAGAAAATCTCAAAGTACTAMTTTAGAAATCCAGTTTGCCTGGAACAAGTTCCTTCATGCCAATTATGACCTGAAGTATGGCTTTTCATGCAAACAAGATTCTACATTGGTCCCAAACAGAAGAGCCATTGCATCAAGGGCACGCTGACGGAAAAAAATCCATGAATGATGGTATCAAYCTAAGATCTTAACAGTCCATAAAAGCAAATGCTGCAGTCAAACTACACGCTTGGGCTGATACAACAGCYGCAAACATGTGGCCAGCATGGAATTTTGGGGGTGAATTTCACTTCTCCAACAGAAGTCCCTATAACAATCAGATTCCTCTTGTTTTTGTACCAAATGGAAAAAGCTAACATTATTGATAAAGCCACAAGAAGTTCCTGTATCACAGGGCAATTTYTTTCAGGCATTAGAGAAGGAAAAAAGCCAATAATTTAATTAAAAATAATTAAATTATACATGAATTGTAGCATAAGTTGTCAGTCTTTTCAGCAAGTTTGTTCAGACATACATGGCTTAGTAAAGAAAGTCGGAAGTAATATGTGACAAATGATGTCACTAAAAATACCTTTAAAATTCAATCACTGTGTCTTCCCATAATCTGATCTACAAGGGAACATCTAAAAATGAATTCAGCCAGACAAAGATGTAGCTAGTAGGAAAATGAGGCAAAATATTGTCTTCAAACACCACTGCTAATCCACATTACATGCCTCTCAGTCTGTCTCTGGCAGCATTTTTATTAATATCAGTGGGAGGCCATGAGGAGTGCTATGGAYGTGTCATAGGGCAGAATGTCACAATTCAATAGGAAATACTAACAGGGAAATATTTTGCCATAAAWGTTCTGGGACTTTTAAAGTTTTTTTTATCAACTAACAGAAGAATGGACAGTTGCTCCTTTAACTGATTCTAGTAAAAGAATGAGAAAAATACTTTTTTCTCAGAACACTCAAGTCTGTCCTGTAAAAGTAGGGAAAAAATGTCAGAATAGCTCACTTTCCCATTATGAAAATAATAAATCCTTATCATTTTGTTCTTCTCTAAGGATAGTATTTTCCATTTTTTTTTTTTTTTTATCAGATCGCATGTGAAGATGGGACTTTTCTTGTTCAAGAACAGAACTACAAGTTTATGGAAGTTTTGAAAAGATCAGAGTCTTAGACCTCTCCACATTTCCTTCATTCTATAATATTTTATTTTTTAAAATGGCTTGAACTCAAGAGTGGCATTGGACTCTCAATATTTCAAAAAAAATACAGGACAGTTGTTGAGGTGCTTTTCTACAAATTTAAGTGCCTCATTCCAAGTACTCACTCTGGAGTTTCTTGCCAAGGAAGGTACACACAAATCAAGAAAAAGTTGCTGTACCATATTGAAAAATATCTTGGGCTGCTTTGGGGGTTTTTGTTTGTTTGTTTTTCATTTTCCTCCTGGTCAGGAAGACAGGGAAGGGACGATATGGAACACGCACATTTCTCATAATCATCCGGTCATTGGCATGATTGGAGAAGTCAGACAGCTGTTACTGTGGTCTGTTCTAGATGTATAGATGACTGCAAAATATACAACCCCCTGGCAGACCTGTCTTCCTACACACAGCCCAGACAGGATAGTCTGGGCCAGATCCAAACTCTCTTGACTGGAAGATTTATCTATTTCCCAGAGATACAAACTGATACGTATCTCTGCACTAACAGGGTTTACCTTTTTGTTTATTTGTCTGTTTTTAACTGTCCAAAATAATATATATAAACTGTCAGCTTGTCATCCCGCTTTGGATTTATGAACCTTATTGATGCTTTAAYGATTATGCAATCTCATGTCTGGAAAACTGTGGAAAGCTGTGGGTGGTTGTGGATCTGCAATGCATGTTTAAAAAACAAAGGAGAACAGGAGAATTGTTGTGTCATTTCCTTGCTGCAGAAAGTAATATGATATAATTAAAAAATGGCTCAGGGAAGATCATTATCTTTTGGCATTTAATTTTAACATACGCAGTAAACCAGAAATTATCAACCTTGCATAAAGCAGATCCTCCTCCCACCCCCTGCCCTAGTAGGGGTCTAATTAAACTCTGGAACATCCTGAACATAAAGAACAKCAATTGGATGTAAAACAGAACTCCTAAAAAAAGGAAGRAAAAAAAAAAKGTTTAGAATGGGATGATCTGTCCCTGTTTTGGGAGGAAAAAATGAAAAATGCCAAAACTTGGATGTTTAGGAAGGATTTGAACAAATATGTAAAATTAAAATGAAGATAAATGAAAATGCTTGTAAAAAAGGATTATTAAAGATAGGACAGTACTGTACTAAGTATGATCCAGCATGGTACAAATTAAGAATGTATCATAATATGCAAGCACTCTGGGGAGGTCTGGAAAGGTTTATCTTCTTGGAAGAGCCTGAAAGAACAGAAGGAAAGCACTAACTTTCCTTTACTACTTCAGGGAAAAGAAAGAAAAAGAAAATGAAAAGGGAGAGAAAAAAGAAAAAAGGGAAAAAGAAAAAAAAGAAGAAAAAATAAATGGAAAAAAGAGAAGGGAAGAGGGAGAGCAGAGCAAAGCAAGGCAAGGAAAGGAAAAGGGAACCTAAGGGGATTGAAAATTTACTGCCTTTACTGTTGAAGAAGATGAWGAATACCGTTCTCTATTTGTGTAATAGCTAAATGAAGACATGCATTAAAAGTTGCTACTGGAAAAATGATCCAATCACTGATTGAATCATAGAATCATAGAATGYTTAAGRTTGGAARGGACCTCTAGAGGTCATCTAGTCCAACCTCCCTGCACACACAGRGTCMCCTAGAGCATGTGGCACAGGGTGRYRTCCARGYGGGTTTGGAAGATCTCCAGAGAAGGAGACTCCACCACCTCTCTGGGCAGCCTGTTCCAGGGCTCTGTCACCTTCACAGTAAAGAARTTCTTTCTCAAGTTCCTGTGGAACTTTTGGTGTGCTGATTTGCRGCCGTTTCCTTTAGTTCTATCGCTGGCCACCACCAAGAAGAGGCCCTAACAGTGTGAGCAATCAGGAAACAATAAAATGGAGGACAGTAAAAGAAAAGGCTATCTTCTAGTCTTCAAGATACTTAAAATTAACATATTAGGAGATATAAAAAGACATGATAGTGTCTAATGCATCTCCCTCCCCAACAGCTTCTCAAACAATGGTCTTTCTATAGTAAAATACAAATCACAAACTATAGTTCACTCCAAATAACTACTAATTTAGGAACTCTGTAGGAAACAGCCAGTGATTTAGCAGTCAGAGTCAACACAAAGAGACTGGCGGTCCTCATACCTGGAACCTTCCAGTCCTCTTCCATTTTAAGTTCTAATAACCCACTTCTTCATAATGTCTTTCTTTTATCTATCACACAGAACTTGCTGGGATAACAGCAGACCAAACAACAAATGTCTATTAACTGATATCTTCCAATAGCCAAGAGTTTCACAGATCCCTCCTAAGCAAGATCCATGACCACCACAAAGCATTTACACTTCAGTTGTAGATGTCATTGCAAAATAAGCTGGTGCTTTTTCTTGTRGAGTTAATTAGCATGCAGATGAACCCAAGCCACAAAGTTCACATTAATCCAGATGGATTTGAGCTTCTCCAAAGTTTGGCAGAGACTGGAAGACTTCATGTGTGAACTTATTAGCAAATTGATACATTTGAAGTTTTACTTAAAATCAGTAGTTCTGCCTTGTAATTACATTTCATGGCCTGAATCCCTAGGGATCTGATCCTTCCTTTAGTGCTATTTCAAGTACTTGGGTCTATCAAACCTGGATGCTAGGAGAGCACAGCTTTCCAGCAGGATGCCATATCTCCCAGCACCATGCACATCTCAGATACATTTGGGCATATAAAATCACAGTAGATGCCTACATTAAGGCAACTGATTCCCATTTCCTGTTTCTCCTTCTCTACTTACAGTGTAGTTTGGGAGTGCAAATCCCATCTTTGAGTATGGTTGATAGCTCCCCACATGTTGCAAAGAAATGCTATGTTGTAGAGCTCTATTAAGTGATAAAATAATATGAAAAAAAAATTTATATATATTTCAGTTGCTTGCAATTAACAAGCCAGTCTAGCTAAGGCTTCTATGCTTTCCTATGCAAATCCACTTTATATATTAATCTAAACTCAATTTCTGTGTCTGTTTTATGAATGTAATATATTCAGAGTTTGACTTTTTGAATGCACATACATATTCTGCTGGATTTATAGTCACCTTCTTTAAAGTTTTTGCCTAGCCYTCTTTAAGCACTGAATACAGACAAATTTGAAAACAGAATATCTGCCGGGGTTCTAAATAGCTACTCATGATTTCATGCATTTAAAATGTAATACATGAATCAAAGTCAAGTCAAAGTCACGTGTGAAAAAAATGGGAATTTCCTCCTGTCTCCTATTTTACTCATCATATCAGATTATCCAAAAAAACATATTTAATACTCAACAGAAGACTCGCTAAACAAACTTCCCAACTGATTGATGCAGATATAAATCATGTCTTAACATTTAATCCTTAAGGAAGCAGAAAAAAAAATCTATTAATATTAATAGCAAGCAATTAAAACAGAATGGAAAATGGATGAGATTTTAATATGTCTTATCCACTGATATATTATATGACCCTCATCTTAAGCAAACAGGAAAGTAAATTCTAGATTATGCATGATTTTTTTGTCTTCATATTAATGAAATGTCATATTGTCATATTGCAAGTTATTTATTCTCATTATCATGTGTCATATGGAAGTGTACTTAAAAATTACTCAGTAATGTACTACTCAGTGTTTTAGGAATTTTTAAAATACTAATAATTTTATCATTGTAAGTGCTCCTACACCAGACTACTTGAAATATTTTGCCTCCTAAATTCAAGCCAACACAGTGAATCCTGAGCATCAAAGACCACTGGGACAAGTGCTCAAATCATCCTTTTTTGTCTGTACTCAAACTCAAAAAAATGATACATATCCTCTGAAAAATGTGACATTTGGTTCTCAATCTGCTGGTAGGTCAGACTCACCACGGGAAAACTAACAGTGACATGTAGCACCTTTCATCTATATCTTCACTGCAAATAGTATTGAGGCTAATAACTAGTAACTGTTGAAGCCCTAGACTAAAATGCCTCCTTTCTTTAAGATGACAGACCTTATGTTATCTGAACTTTACAAAATGCTACATGGATTTTCACTCGATACTGCGGTAGGATTCATTTCATCTAAACACAGGGGTCTAAAACATTGGTATTCTCACATTAACTAGGTACTAGTATTCACCACACTCATTTTGGTCCAGGTATCTAGTTAACTGACCAAGTGTAAGAAGTGTTAACTTCAGGACAGAAGTGAACTGCTCTCCAGACATCAGTGTCTATGCTGACTCACAACTGACTAAAGCTGGAGCTTAAATACAGAATTTACAAGGGGCACAGACTGCTRAATTTTGATGTCTTACTCAGGAACTAAACAGCTAAACATTTCCTATGCTATTTTTTTTTCCTGACTGTTGCTATAAGTCTTCATATTTTGGCCAACCTGCAATGGCAAAACCAAAAGAATTTTTGTGAAATGAGAAAAGCAACACGGAGTGAAAGGGTTAAAGAAAGATCCAGGAAAAAAAATGTAAAGGCAGAGAAGTATATAAATAAAATTATAATCTCAGTAAATACTACATTATTTAGAAGCCAGATAAATGCTTTTTTTAAATCTGGAAAGAAAAAATCTAGAAAAATAACATTTGAAAATGATTTTTGACACACAAAAATAGTGTCAGATTCAATTAAATGCAGTGTCATTTAAATGCAGACCCAAATGTTTCTATCTGCAGTCTTTATTCTAAATAGAGCTATTAGGTCACCTGATGTGGAAGGAGATTTCGCCAGGAGTAACATTTTGTCATCAAAAGTTAATAAATTAAGTACCACTTCTGCAAGCTCCTTTTGTAAGCAGCAAAAGTCTGTTTCTCTCAACCAACAAATAGAATATGCACCAGAAACCAATATATGGCATGGAAATATAATCCATTAATTTCATGCTCTGCATCTGTAAATCTTCCAAATGGCATTTCTCTGTGCTAAATTAATTTAGGTTGATTAAAATAAATAAATAAAAAAAAAACACTGGATAACTAATGTAAACTAGAATTTCCTACGACATTATTTTCTATCTTCCAAATACTAACAGCTTACACTTATTTCATTGACTAATTATGATTGGCAGGTCATTTAGAGAATAGCAAAAGCAAACCACTTCAGGATAAGTATAATAAATGCAATACCTTAACCCACAAAAACATTCTCCTGAACAGTATGCTTYCTCAAATCAAGACAATCTTCATCCATAATTTGTTGACCATAACATATTAGGACATAAATTCAAGTAAAAAATATAAAAAATAAAAGCAATATAGACTAAAATAGATAGCTTGAAAGTAGGATATCTGCAATGTGTTTGCAATTTATAGCACTATGGTTCTGTTAGTTTTTTTATATACAGTTTATATGAAATTGATAGCACCATACTTTTCCTGGTTTATTTTTTATATACAGGGCCAGGTCATTCTGTTACTTGCACCAGAAAAAAAAAAATGTTAAAAGCACCTGTCATAAGCACACATCACACAGAGGTCCGCATTCTGGTCAATTTACTAAAGAAATACATTTTGATACACTTTCTGGTGCTTGTGCAACAGACTCTGAATTAGTCTTTATGAAGCAAACCATGTAAAGAAYACATCTGCTGACAGTCTTTATACAAACTCTTCAGAAGCTTTGTGTACCTAGAATATCCAACAGAGAAATGCYTTTCCTGCTATTGCACCATGGGCTAGCAATCACAGTATGTACAGGCAGACCATGTTCCTATGTTCCTTCCTTTTTTTTTTATGACCTTAAATGGAGCTTACAATCTCTCATTAAAAAAATCCCAGTTTTCCCTCTGGTGATTTTTTTCTTTTTTTTTAGGTTTTTTTTTGTTTGTTTGTTTATTTTGGGTTTTTTTTGTATGTTTGTGTATTTAAGCTTTCAGTCACTACAGGTCTGCTCTAAACTCTTCAGATCTTTTTTCAGACTTTGCTAGTCTCTAATACTGTAAATTTTTTTTAAAAAATGCCTAAAAGTAACATATTGCTACACACTGGTTTTACACAGAAGAAATCCCAAACGAATTTTGTTCTCTGGAACAAAACATCATGAAAAGTGTTTGGTTCAAGCAGTTGCTTAAACTGTTTAAAATCCTTTTCTTGAGTGCCTCCTGGAGCAATAAGGAAAAGAAAAAGGCATTAATAACTATTGCTTTGATGTTAAAAATAATTTATATAAAGGAATGTGTGAACCTCTTACTAAGAAAATGTCTTTCCCTCTTATGAAGACTACTTGTCTTTTTAAATTATGATTTCTTATCTTCTTAAATCTTTTAAGGCCTCTCTTCAGTAAAATACTTAAGCACAGTATTTGATGTAAAGCATAAGCTCAATTTCCACTGGATCTTAAATATGCTTTTGGGTGATTTACTGAGTCATGACCTTTATTATTAATATTTCCTTTGAAAATAAACAATTTTCTAGAGCAAAAGAATCCAGGAAACTCAGGGACTTTCTCTAAAGATTATTGTACTGAAAGGAGGGAGGAATGAGGAAAGCCTCAAAACTCGAAGCGCATCAAAGTACTGAACACATCTCAGTACTTGAGAGGCTTCAATCTTTACACAGTTGACTGACATTTTTAGCCCAGCTTTCCTAAGCTCGTTTCTGAAGAGCAATGAAAAAGTAAAGCCATAATTTTGCARTTATAAAAAAGTATCGTTATTAAACTACATTAAATTAGCAGTGATGTCGTAAAATATCAGATGACTGTGAAATTACATGGTGATAGAAGAAACAAACAGGTAACATTGTCYTCCCAGTTTCCTGTTAACTGTCCTGTTAATAGGATTAATCCTGTTAACAGGATTTTCAGGTTTGTCTTCTAACATTGGCCACCAAAATTAATAATCCACATCATCCTTTTACAAGTATCTTCTTGGTGTATCTTTGGTGATGCTATACATCACCAAAATAATGGAAATACAAAGAGAAAACAAAAAGAAAGAATTAAAGATGATGTGAAAAACAAAGCATCACATCCGTTCACAGCAGGTGTGGGCCAGAGGCTTTAGTGGAGTGATCAGTTTTCACCAACTGAAGCTTGGCCAAAAATATTTCCATGTAAAATGCATATATGATACATAATTCTACTACAGCATCGCAAAGCAAACCGTTAAGTTACTACTGTGATGAGAGTAGAGGCATAATGGTTATTAAAATGATTTTCACTTTCATATTTTCAGTTTTAGTAAGATTTTTTACATGGCTTTACAGGAGCTTTGCAAAGCARTGATACCACAGGTTCTTACCGGAGCTTTTATTGGTTTTGTTTTGTCTACTCTTTACTTGTTCAGTCCATAATGTAGGRTATCGAGAAGCTATGTCTAGAAGAAAACAGAAAAAATTTGTAAATGTCACACATTTTTAAGTTACTAGATACTAAATATTAACTGTGAGTTTTAAAAAAGAAAAGAGCACAATATTTTTTGTTAAAACAGTTAAACTTTTCATTCATRAAAAGACAAAGGAAAAATTGTACAGCAATGTCTAGCATCCTAATTCCTTTTGAAAACTTCCTCCTTTATTCCCTTYGTACAAAAGGTTGAAAGAAATGCCTGTAGAATATAATTATATTTAATCAAAATAAAATYATCCTGATGTTGTCTCAAAACATGTAATAACTTTAGATCAGATTCTGCCAGATTTAYACTGAGTGATGACAGTTTCAGTATAGAGAAGTGAACTTCACCAGACACAAATAACCATGAAAAAAACCATATCTTTTATTGCTAAGTAATATAGTATGGACAAAATTAACCCTTCATATTTCTTATTTAGCCATACAATTTTAATCTTTACTGTGGCTTAAACTTATARCTGTCTCTAGCCTTAGAAGTGACAATCAATTTGACACTGTTATAAYACTGCATCAAAATTATCTCATGAAATTTGTTATTTGTAAGTAAACCTGTGGAAACCTTTGATTTTTACTTTCAACTTTAAGTTTCATTATCCTCATTCTAAAGGAGCATCTGGTGCTGTGGTAGATGGTCCCTTCTGTATAGTTCAATATCGTTCTRTTTCATTTCTTATGGATGCTCACCTTCTTCATCACCTTGAGGCTGAGTCTCCAGCGCAGGAGCTGAGGCATCATCTGAATTCAGAATGGAAAAGATTTGCAAGGAGACTACAATTATGAGAGTAAGCTAAATAAGTGTACATACGTGATTGATACTGATGATTTGCACATAGCCCCGGCCAGTAAACAAACAGCAATTTAASTATCATTATTATGTATTGTGAAGCATAGATATATTACAACTACAAACTACAGACTACAGATGAATGGCTTTTAAGGTTATGAC
This sequence comes from Eudromia elegans, assembly GCA_003342815.1. NCBI lineage: Eukaryota > Metazoa > Chordata > Aves > Tinamiformes > Tinamidae > Eudromia > Eudromia elegans. Next base: position 1,577,891 of record PTEX01000050.1, on the reverse strand, counting down.
TGATGAACTGATTACAGGGTCTGTGATGAGATGTGATCACGTCGCTTTGCAGACAGTAATCCTTCATTTTTAATGATGTACATTGACTCCTATAARCTGTTAACTTATCAGACCAAAGTTTCTAAAAAGTAATTGGATGAAAGTAATATTAGGGGTAAACCTTCTGAAAGCAAAAGCAKCCTGGGATGAATGAGTGGTTGCAGACATGTCAACACCTTAAAACAAAAGGAATATCAGAATCTATGTAACGGACAAACTGATTTTACGAGGAAGATTAATAGACTAAAGAAGCAGAAGATTGTTTGCACTGCTCTTATCCTTCCGTCAGYAATGTCCATCCGTCCACAACCAAACATTACTGCAAGACAAGAGGGAGGAAAATTTACCAGAAATGATCAGCATATATGGATAAGTTTTAGATTCACTTTAATACATGGGAATAACTGCTGGAAAAGAAAATCTCGATATGAAAAACAAATKATTTTCAGTTAGTAATCTTTGAGACAGACATCTTTGAGATAAGAGTATTCAAAGACTCATCTTTATTACATATTCCTTATCTAAAATGATTTCAGATATTAAATAAACAGGACCTAGCAGGCCTTSATATTGCTGCTGCTGCTGTTTCCTACAGCATAGAGCTAACTCCAAGACCAAAGTGCCATGCAACTAAAAGTAATTTTCCATGTCTTTTATTATTTCCATTATTTCCATGTTTATTTATTTCTTGCAGTTTCTCCACCGGGTCTCAGATCAACATAGCTTCCAGACTGTTTTCCTGATACTTACACAGAAGACAGAACCAAAGGTTACTGTGAAGCTTCCTCTTGCACACAGTTCTACTGTGGTAACTTAAATAGCAGCTTTAAGGTTAACACGCTACCTGTTTCCTTTTCCCCCAAGCACAAGCACTGCAAACACATATTCACTTAAAAATRTTTTGATCCAAACATATGAAGACTTGCTTTAAGAAATGTTCATTCTTCATGTTCATGCAATGACAGGATACTTTGTTCCAATAGCATGAAAATGATATAAACTGTCACTTCTCATTAGTTCTGGTGGCTTTTTTGTGGTGTCCTGTGGGTGGTATGACAAGATCATTCATTAATTTCAGAGAGGTTGTCAGGTATTCCAGTGAACTAACAATCATGACATACATTTAGGTCAYCAATGATTCAGGAAGCTTGCAAATTTTTAGAGAGTAGCCTAGGGAAGGCAAATTCTACCATGCACCCAGCCACTTTTCAAAAAAAAACCTTCTCGTTTCCAGAATAAATTACTGTTCATAACAAAATTCAGTGCTGTAGAATTTCAGAGCAGATGCATAACCATAATTTCAGAGCAATCCAGAGCATCTTCATGTTAATTAAGTACTTCATGTTATCCTCCTAAGAATTCCTGGCTGACCCATCTGTAACAGTCTGTATGTACAGACATGTGAACGGAGACCATTCTGCTATTGAAATTCAGTTACACAGAAGTTTCCAGTCAGGCAGAATCAGAGAAGAATTGATGTAATATTGTCTCAGATATCCATGTTTTTCAAATAAACTGATTATTTTCCTTAACAGCTAAAGGAGGGCACTGTGAGGTCTAAAGGAAGGAACATTAAGAAGTGTCCTTCAAGCTTTGGCCTGTTCGGTTTAATATGCAAAGTTGCAAAAAATGCAAATACAGTTCTTGATTTCCAAAACCTCCATCTGTTGTTTGCTTCTTTGTTTGTTTGTTTTTCATTGTTAAAGTACCCAAAGAAAGCAAGCTGCAGAACTGCATTGGATATGGCCTGCCAGACCCTCTTCTCTTTTAAGTCCGTGCAGGATATATTGAAAGAAGAAACTGACTCAGGCCAAGTTTAAGCTTCCTGTAGAGGTTAGTCTTTGAGATCAGACCTGAAGGTCTGGAGCATATCCTCTGCAGTACAAAGTACATTATGAACCCAACAAGGCTTGCCTGGTTATGATGCTAGCAGCTACACCTCTGCAAGTATCTCAGGCTAGTCCATAACGTCCAATTAGAAAGAAGACAGGAAAGAAGGGGAGTTCACTAAGTGTATGGTTACTCCCCAAAACTACCGCCAYGGTCTTTCAAGCTTTTGTATTAGTGAGCTATAAAATATTTCARTTGCACTAATTGTGAAGTCAAAGCACAAATCTTTAACTCAAACAAATGATCTGATTCATAGATGATCCCTTGAGAGGTTGCTATGTGTTTGATCATACTACTTTATTTAAAACATACGGTAGTGACTGCTTAGAAGAAGGGTGGGGAGAGGAAGTAAGTGGTATCTGAGAAGAACCAGGAACCACCTGTGAACCAGGACAGTTGCCCTTTGTGCCGCAAGTTCAGGCTGGAGAGTGAAAAAAAAGCATAAATAAAATGAAAGTTTATCATTTGAGATGTAAATACATATGATGAGGAGGGAAATATCATAAATTACATTCATTTAAGCTTCTTGCTTCAAGTATTGATGTAATTAATGTTATAAGTTTTAAATATTAGGTAGCTCACATAGTTCAAAACCAAAAATGAAATTCCAAACCTAAAGGAAATTTTACCAGACTGTAATGGGGAAACTAAAGTTACTGGAGCTCACAATTTGTCTGGAAATATATGAAAGAAAAATTTTCCACTGATTATTAAATATTTTGTCATTATTAGCCATTAAATAAATACTGATTTTCTTAACCAACTAGCACAATAATTTACTTAAATATTTGATATATTACAATACTAAAAAAGTTTCTGAAAAAAATTGTATCAACTACAGTGAATCAAGATGGATATTCATTTGCATTAGAAGAAATACAAATAACTTCATTAAAATTGGGTAACTAACTGACAGAAATATTTCCTATATTATTTTCATCAGACTTTAGAATTTATTTCAGTATTTGAAGACTGAGGGCCTTAGTTTTGGTTAGAGCACAAATATCTCTTTCAATTACATCTACCAGCTGTGCTGGAGTTTTGCTCTGATGACATTAAAACCACCATGATCTATCTATATTAACAATAATTTGGCCATGAGTGCAAGCCATCAGTTGAATCACTCACAATATAGAAAAGGAGCTGTGCTCAAGAAAATTCAAGCACTGGGTGCTGTGAGGATAAAGTGATGACTGCAGTTCTTGGGATCTTGGAGCTCCAGAATGTCGGCATTAGCAAACAGACAGAATAATCTGTCTTCCAGAGCAAGAAAAATGGAATGGGAGAAGATTTGGGAGAAAAACTATGGGAAGAAAAAAAGTTTTCCTGTCAGCTCAGTACAGTGAAGCTTGTAGGGCTGAGCCTAGAAAATATCATGGGTATGCATGTACAGATAAACACACACATACATGTATTTACTTTTATATGCCAAAGTTTACTATTCTCTACAAGAAGCATACAAAATAACAGCACATGTGCATATATATATATTATATGCATATAATATACATTATATACGTACATTGATACTTTGAAACTATAAGAAATGATGTTGTTATATCCTACAGCTATTTTAGTTTCTATTCAAAGGCATTCTAAGATATTTACCTGCTTTTCCTGCACCTTCTCGTTGCGGCAATTTCTCACTTACAGAACCTGCAATTTGAAAAATGAGTTAACCAAAAAAAATTGCTTTCATTATTAATGTTTCCTACCAYAGTTCAGATTCCTCTGTGCTTATTACAGCCATAAATACCAGGCAATTCTTCTTTTGCAAGGTGCAGACTAATAGCTTGGCAGATAGCTGCATCATCACATTATTGACTATTGATAAATTTATTAAACAGATAAAGGGATGACATTAAATACTAGATAAATGCAAGTGCAAGAACGTGTTCATGTGCYGCACGCTCATACTCGTCTCTTCCAGACACACAGATGCCACATCCTACAATAACATGAATAGTCCTGGTACTGTATGAAATCTTATTCACTTGCAGTTTCTGGTACAGGACAGATCTTGAAATGATTTGGTTTCTTTAATCATGTTAGTTTATTTCCCTTTGGGAGAACTAAATTCACTAGTAATTAAACAAACAAACAAAMAAAAAAAACCCTTGCACTATAATAAATTTGTGGCACAACCCTAGAAGAACTGGAAGTGGCAGACAAATCCTACAAAGGAGAACACTTTATATTCCCATGACAACTGCACACCTGCTTCTCGATTTTTGACCTATTTGCCAGGACTCTGGTATTGGAATTTCTCCATTTTTTTGCCGTGCTGATAACAGAAATGAGGAGTTGTAAAAATGTCTATTTTACAAATGGCATTTTTAGTGAAAGGATTGGGGGCCATTCATCATTTTTAAGGAGCTTTCTTTTTAAAGCTGTCATGGGAATGTGATTTACTCTCCTTCTCACCCCTGCTCCTGCAATATTGMAGATTATACCCATCAAGTGGAATGGCATTTTAAGATTTATCATGTGTGTTTTAGCAGTACCAAGTATTGGTGCAGGAAGGACTGGAAAGGATGGATGAAGAATTTTTTTCAAGTAAGGATGCAGTAATTAAATGGAAGATTTTACATGAATCCATTGGAAAGAGTCTTTCAGTCTTTTAGAATCTCCTTCCTTTTATATCTTCTGTCTCTAGCAAAAAAAAAAAGAGTAACCACAACAGCAGAGTAACCAATTAATTGCTCATACAGATACTGCAGATACATAAAAAATATATTTTCTATCACAGGATCTGAGAGAGCTTTAGGAAACATCATATTATGTGGATAAGGAATTAAAAAATTTCATAAAGTTATTCAGCCYATCCATATCACAAAGTATGAGGCAGGTCTAAGAAAAGAAAGAAAAAAAAAAGACAAACCAAACTCCTAACTGCCCACGTGCTCCATATTTCCTTTATTAAAATCCAAGTTCTTTCAGACTACCATGCTCTTCTATTTCTGGATTTTCACTAAAGTTACACCAAGTTTCACTGGGAGAAAGTGAAATGTGAGAAATTATCACATGATTTTTGAAGAGAACATTTGATTATACATGTATTCAAACCTTATCTGTCCAGTTAATGCCGAAAGAGAATTAAAAAACAGTGAAAATTTTTGTCTAGGAGAGCATTTTTCACACAATCTATGGTACCGTATTTCCCATGAGAAAATMATTCCAAAAGAGTGTTCACAACTGGCTATATCTGTCATCTTGATAGTTTGCAGGGTTTCTAGAGGGAAAAAGTGGCAAAASTGATCCCAGAAGAAAATAAAAGCCTTGTACTAGTGCATAAAACTCTTTGAAATAACTCTAATACCACTCCTGCAGAGTAAACAGAGGCAAGCAAAATTGCAGCACATAAAAATGCAGCTGTCAGGAGAGATCTGCTTTCAATAGCAAGAAATACACATTGCCTACAAAGAGGTTAGCRACCACAAAACTAATGTGTTAGGCTGACTAGGGACAATAATCTGGGAAATTATATGATCCCACAATTGCTAGTGAAGACAGGAACATGTCTATTCAACTTCAGTATACCTACTAACATTTCAACTGAAACTCCTGTGCATAGTAGTGCTAAAGAAAGAGTAAAAAAGTGGATCAATGCCGTTCTGTCAAACATCAACAGTTTGCTGGGAAAAAAAAGAAAAACACAAACTTTGTTACACTAAACAGAGTATAATTCTGAGGATATAGTGAGAAATGCAAGGGAGGTGTAATTCTTCTTCTTCAGGCAGTGTAAGAACAAAGGTTTGCTTTACTATGTTATGGAACTCTCCGAGAAAAATCCTCATCTGTCTTCTTAACTAAATGAAAAGTTTTCTCCAGATCTATTCAAGACCAAGCCCTTACGCACTACGACTGCAAAATACCCTAGTGCTTCTAGTTAATTTCTGAATTCTACCATGCTGGAATTCTTTCCTAAGGAACAAAGTGGTGAGCAATAAACATAAGAGYGCCAATACGAGCAGAGGAAGAATTCTGCAGAGCAGTCCCAAAGGATCTATTGACAGCTAGAAGACTATCCTTGGCCTTCCATGCAGCAGAATCAGGTTCTGCTTACCCACTTGAACCCAACAGCAGTCTTTATCCCTGAACAATACAGTAAAATAGAATGCTAGAATCTCCTTCTCCTTGGCATGTGTGTAAAACCGACTTCTCTTCCCGTGTTTCAAAAAAATATATATATACATATGAAGCAATCTATCAGGTTTTGTGTTAGATATATACCTTTAAGGGGAATTAGGACTTGCTATGGAGAGAGGTGAAATAGTTTTTCTGTGAAACTGAGTCAATCTGAAACTACACTTGCAGCTTCTCCTTAACACTAAATAGAAAAAAAAMCAAGAGAAATTTACTTTAAGCAATCTAGCAAAACTTTGATTCAAAGAGTCATGAATTATGACACAGTTGCCAAACAATTACTTGTTGAAATTTCAGCCTATACATAATTCTGTCTTTACTGATGTAGGCAAAACTGAGGAAGCTACAAGGCTWTATGACACAAATGGATATCACAAAGAAAGCAATGACGGCATGCTTTCAAAGAGGCGATGATTGTGAATGTCCAGTAACACTTCTGTTTAAGAGTATGTTGAAGCACATAAATGCTATCCTAACTATCTGTGTCTTCTGAAGGCATGACCCAGTTATGAGCAGTAATTACATTAAAATTAATATATGGGTTTCTGAATTTTAAGTCTTGTGACCATTTTATGACTTTTCACAACTCACTGTCATGCCACATTGACTCTCAACACATATGCCATTTTAGACTACATCAAGTGGATTAGATTGAAGATTATTCTTTTTAACTAAAGTTTACCCACAGGCAAAACACATGGAAGCCTCTGCAAATCATTTAAACTAGWCAGCTTTTAAAGGTGGAAAGAACTTTTGATAGTCTTTGTAGTAGTAGTTTTTAATTATCTTTTTAGTGATTTTTTTTAATAAATAGATGAAGGAAGAAAGAAGAGAGAAAAAAATCTCAACAAAGACTTTTATTTATTTATTATTTATTAAAAATATCAATATGGTACTTGATCAATGGAAGTAAATCATGCCAGGTGAACTTTCAACAACAACTCACCTTTGCAAGTCACCTTTTCAGCTTAATTTATACTACCAGGTTAATTTATTTAAGTTAGTAGTTATTCCTTCTAGTCTCTGAAAGGGAATGGTCTTGCCACAAGAACAAAAACATAATACAAAGGGCATAAATATATTCAGAGTTGTTTCTGTTGAATGGTGGCAATTCTGTCACCCTCAAGCCAGGTGACCAGTAATTCTGACATTTGCTCTCGCACCAGGGATTTATTACATATATTATTTGTGTAAATGGAATAGGGTCAGAAGCAAATYCCTTAAAAAGAGTGAAGCTGTTAATCGTCCTGATCAAAGATAGGGGGTAGTGCATGGAGCAACGAGTTCAAGTTGCCAATTTCCACAGACAATTATTCCATTATGTTCTTTGTACTTCATTTTTATTTTTGYTCTGTGTTTGGCCATTTATCAGATTTTTGGTAGAAGCTGTTTTGACTGGGCTCCATTCACACCCAATATTTTTGCTGGGGTTGGGATTTCTTTTTATAATCAAAGAACTTAAAATATCTAAAAGGCAAAATTCTCTGTTTTTTTTTTCCAGTGAGTTCACTAGCAAGAAAGAACTACTTCAGCAAAGCAGTTACATATATAAACGTATAAATACCTTACAAATATCCACAGCAGAAAACTCTTTGATTACTAGATTATAGTACAAATACAGTAGATGGAATCAYGGAAAGACCTGTGTTGGAAGTGACCTCTGAAGAACTCAAGCAGAGCTACCTTGAAAATACAACTTGCTCAGGACCTCATTCAGTCAAGTTTTGGAAACCACCAAGGACAGAGAGTCCATAGTCTCTTAGGCACCTGTTGCTGTGATGAACCATGCTCCTGATGAAGAATTTTTTCCTTAAATCTAATCAGATTATAGAATCAAACTTAGAAAAGGCCTATGAGATCACCCAGTCCAACTGTAGATGCCACGGGTGAACYTGACTGTTATTCTTGGCACAATGTTATAACCTCATCAGCCAAACAAATCTTACCTGGGCAGCGGGGAGTTTTGTGGGCCACAGCAGTGCCACTGATAGGACGGCCATTAGGAGTGACACACCAGCAGTATCCAGTGTAACTATGGCACTGAACCTGTCAAAAAYGATACAAACCACATGCACTCTTTGAGACATGTGCCTATTATACCAAAGCATTCATGACATATGAACAAATGGCTAGTCCAACAAACAGTACCGGTGAAATCTAGATCAATAAACCGTAAAGGACCTTAATTTCAGTGTGGTGGGTCCTTCAAGTACAGAGGAAGATAAAACTATTCAAATGTGTTGTTGCTTACGCTCTATTTCAGAAGAGCAAGGTGCAGGTGTTAGGAAAACTTCACAGTGAAGGTCCTCAGGGGAAACATAAACTATTCCTGAAGTAAGCAATCTTAAGTTCTTTTTCACACAGAGAACATATTGTTCCACCCACTGAAAGAGCAGGACACAGTGCTTCTGCCAGCATTATTCATCTCCCAAGCTGTCAGAAAGGAAACACTTGGAATTCCTCTAAGAAATCAATTGCATTTTATTTCCTGAAGGCCAGTATCACTTCCTTCACTACACTTAAGCTAATTATCTTCCGCACAACTTTGCAAATTAAAAGCAGTACAAAGTCAGCAGAAAGGAATCCTGATTAGGATATATGTCAAAGAATAAGTTTTTAACCGCATCCTTTCTGAATTCCATGATCTAACCTGCATAAGTAAATCTCAAGCTATATGCTTGTGCATAAGTTCAGCTGAGAATACGGAAGATTCCTGCATGATTTATGCTGTAGCACCAAGATATGGACTGTTGTCACAAGATTTCTGGCTCAGATCAGGAGCAGATCTGAAATTTCAAACATTTTACCATCTGATGCGTATACAAGAATGACTCAGCTGCCTCAGTCTAGAAGAATAGGGAGTGTATCGCATTARCAACAGTAATGTTTGGCTCTCTTGCTGGCCAACTCTGAAGAAAAAACACAAGCACTCAGCTTACACAAAGCAAAAATTTTTCCTTCCATTTTTTAACCTCAGKGTTAGCACAAAGTACATTTCATTTTGAAATTACATTTCATTGCATTACTTTTTTTTCTTTATTTTCTGCAAACACACATAAAATCTAATCTTTAAGACATGCAAAATACTAAATCAAAAAATTTCAACCTGACTATATGTGCCATCGTCATTGCATTCTGGGATAAACACTTGTTGAAATTCCTTGCGAGCTTGTTCCTGGGTGTACTTCCTCTCAGCCACACATCTGGAAACATCTACARAAAGGGAAAACACAAGTCAGTTTGGTGATGCAATGCTAAGGTCAGTGATAACCTAAGTGATAACCTAAAGAGAAAAACAGAATGGAAATGGCAATCAGTGACAATGTACAGTGGCTTAGATAACATTTTGAAAACACAGCCAATGAAAGAAAAGAATTGCATCATAATTACTTTTCAGGCTTTTGGTCAGTATCATCCTAATTACTGCACAATACAGAGATTTGTTGTGGGAGTGGCCAATTCAATAATATTTTTTCATACTTAATTCATATTATGATAAAAACATGTGGAACAGTTTATGATTTAAACTTAAGTCCAGCCTACCACATGGGCCTTTTTTTGTGCACTGTGTCATTCCTTGAACACCTTRTTCCTTAAATATTACTTGGTATTGGTCTCTATACAAAAGAAGGTTGCRAACAGAGTAGTTTTAATTCGGTAGCATTTCCATACATTACACTTTGATTAGGCAGACAAAGCCTAAGAGAGGACAAACAACAACCTGTTGTATCTTTTTTTTTGTTTAAAGTAATTACAAAATTTTAACAAGTTGCTCCTGCAGAATCAGCATTTAAGGTTCTGCTTGAGACAAACAACTTCAAGACAAATGAGAATACCAGGCAAGCTTAAAGTAGCATTAATGATTTCAAGATGTACTTGTAACATCTGAATTAAAATGATCTCAAGCATATAAGCAGAATAAAATACTGCTTCGGTTCTGCAATTTGTTCAAAGATTGTTTGACAGTAAATAGCAGGTAGCATTCTAAGACTAAAACTGCCCACTGTTAACTTTGGAGACAGGGACATTGTTGTGATTAGTGACCATAAATTCTTAGCACAGGGATAGATTGTCCAGCCTATGCAAACTGCACATAAATAGAATCAGAATAGCAAAGCTACAACACTTTCATTTCCTCATTTGATACCTGTGCATCTTGATATTTCTTCAGCATCTAACASTCCCTAGAAAATTCTCTGTCACATAAGCATGAGCCAGATAAGTTTCTGGTTTCCCAAGTACCATTTCTGTGCCAATCCCATTTAGCCATCTACACACAGAGTCAGCAAGCTCTGTGCAACCCCAAAATTGTATCACAGGACAAAGTACCTAACAAAATCAGTAAAATAAAATAAAATAAAATAAAATAAAATAAAATAAAATAAAATAAAATAAAATAAAATAAAATAAAATAAAATAAAATAAAATATCCTAAAAAATCTGGTGTGGAAAGGGCAGCATACTGAGGACAAAAACAGGTCCTTAGTATCTGTACCATGAACATAAAATTATTTCTTCTTAATTCTAATTTTTACAGTGATTTTCCTTCTAGTCTTGGACCTGTATGCATTGCTTCTGTGTGTTACTCTATTGTAAAGTAGACATATCCTGGGAATGCTATGAGTGTTATTATAAAGTTCAGGCTGGTAAAATAGCTTAAGTATAATATGTTTTACATGGAAAATCTAAGTTTCAGACTTTAATAAATTCAATCATATTATGCTTTCAGAAAGGATATTCACAGAGAGGCAGTGCCATCTAAAGCGGACAGAAAAGTTCAACCACCAGAMATATGAGAAAGATAATAAGGCACTGAAATAATTTGTGCCGTGGTACTTCAATAAGTTATTAGATTTTTATCAAGAAGCAAATATAATTAATGTACTGTGTAGATTAGGTAGAATATATGCACTATACATACATGCACTGCCAAAGTTTGGGAAAAAAAAATATATATATATACTTTAACCAACCTTTGGTGTCATTTGCCTTATTCTGAGCATGGTTTGGATATGCAGTACTTAATAACATGTGGTTTTAATGTAGCTAGTATTTTAACTGAAAATAAATCACTTCTTTGTTGGACCTCTATCCTTGTTTTTCTAGAATGACATGTGGTTTAAAAGTCTAAAAGGAAAAGTCATACAAATTCCATCACGTATGGCCTSTGCTATAGTAACAGCAGGTTTACAAATTATCTCCTATATTTGAATTATCATAAAAGTATGCCAGAGAGAAAGAGAAGCCCTCCAAGSTATCCGTCACTATTTTTTAAGCAGGTAGGTGTTCTAAAGGCATCCTATTTGTAGATAATCTGCTATTCTTTACAAACAAAATGKCCAAATATAGTGAAATGTGAGATTGAGATTTGAAGCCTTATTTTGCATCACAACCATCGAAATATTTTAACGCTCTTGGATATTAATGTCCTTGATTATATTAAAAAAAGAAAAATCTCATGAGRGAGTTCTCTTTTCCAGTTAAACATCTGAAACTAAATAGTCAARATGTTATTTCTATTCTGATTTTTTTTTATTTCACCAAGGTATTACTATTGGGAAAGTAGTATGATATAGAGACACAATTCAGCTCTGATAGAAAAAATGTAACAGGGTTGTACAGAGAAAAGAAAAGCATTTACAAATATCTTTACTTGGAATAGTAATAAACATTAAATTACTAATACAGAAGAGCTAAGGTCACTCCAAATACATCACTGCAATCGAACGAGTTCTCATACTTTTGGTATTGTGCGTTCCAGACACAGTATATTTCGAGTCCACTGCCTGATTTCAGTGAAATTTTCATTGAAATATTCCAGAGGAAAGAGAGAATTCAAAAGAATTATGTTCTACACCCTATTGTAAATAACAGTTGGAAAAGAAGTTGAAAATTAATTTTTGCAAGAAAGTCTAAAATRTGAGCTCACATAGAAGTATTCACACAAATACAGATAATAATCTTCTCACAGACGTAGGAAGACCTKACAGCTCCTAACAAACAAGAACCAGTCAAGCATAAGCCCAAACCTGTAGAGACCAGCCTTTCACATGYCCATTGCTTATGATCACTCAGTGAAGCTCAGTGCTATGAGAACTGTGCTAACCATACTCAGCAGTGGAGAATCCTTGTCTACAGATCCCTCTTTGCATCTCATGCAAGTGAAGATGGCTTCTCCCTGATTCGTGTGAAGTGTCTAGGCCTAAATTGTTAGCCCATAGGAAGCTGATAGGAGTACTGGCATCTAATGGGATTGCTGTGCAGTGTCTCACACACAGAATCATCCTTCCTTGCTAGCTACAACATGGCTGATTTATGTCAGGATGGTCCCTATCCTACAAATGAAGACCAAGAGTAAAATATGGTGGTCCTTACCTGACAATTCTGTGCTTACTGAATCAAATCATACCTTTGATTTCCATCACCATATCACCTGGCCAAAGGAGTCATGGCTCTACTGAAGTGAATGCCATCCCACTGGTGACACACAACCCAAGATTACTGAGGATTCACAGGATTAGAGCGGATTCCAAATAAGGAGGAAAAGCACTGTACAATGTTGTGCATTGTTGGAAACACTCAGTGTTACTACACTTAACTGAGCTCTACAAGAAAAGCCTTACCTTTTAATGTAAATTTTCTTTTTAAATAATTTCTTTTTTTTTTTTCTTCATTTGGAACCATCTAAGGGAAAATACCAAGTCTGTGAATTTGTTACTGGTTTGTGAATGAACCTCACTAAATTTTGTTACTCTCCTAGTTTAAGTATTAATCCAGTAGGGTCCAACAGCAATTTGGCATATGACATGGTGAAGATTGTTTGGTTCCAGGACCTACAGAAAGCTGAAATGAGGTCTTACTTGCATATATATAAATAACAGTGAGAAAAAAAAGTTTGCAGATATATATGGCCAGCTGTAATTTTGAATTACTTCATTAGCTGAGTGAGATTCTAATCTCACTATTCCAGGTAAATGCGCTCTTACACTCCAGAAGCTTGCTAGGAAAGAGTTCTCCTAGCACAGAAAATGAGTATGAAGACACATGAACATTAGCTCACTTGGATGGTGTTAGCTGTCAGACTGGGGCACTATTGGGCTCTRTGCTTTTTTAGCACATTGGCCTGTATGTTGCTTGCTAGCAGCTGCACTGGAGTCCCATATCTGACAGAAATAAAATGCAATGTCATTTATGGCTGTCATTTATAGCTAAATGGAACAGCAAAGACTTTTATCTATTAGGTGGTRTGATGCAGGTACAAATCTTTAGAATCTAGAACCATATTCAGAAGAACAGGACYTCCTAGAAGGAAACTAGAGTTAATAGGAAATTGCAATATAAAACTTCTTAAAACAGAATTAACCTCACCAACAGTGGTGGAATGACTTTAAACTCATCAATTTTATGTCCTGTTTTCAACAGTGCAGCACATAATAAAATACTGAGCATTGGAAGAAATAAAAAGAAGTTYAATTCTACCAGTTCATCCTTGAATAATATACAGTAAGAAATTTATTACTATGAAGTAGACRTTTATCTCTAAAACAATGACACAAGCTCATGAAGCGTATAAACACCAACCTTAAAGTGACATTTAATACAAATAAGTTTACAGCAACTTTTGGGCTCCACAGTGAAATGTAACCCAGCTTCTCTAACAGGAAAGTAAACTGCTTGACAAAAAAAAAGAGAAAAATATTCTGATTTAGTCCATTCATTAGAAATAACTTTTGCAATTCCAATTGTTCAGTGGATCATCACTTGTTTTCAAACAGACTATTGTGTATCACAGGGAGTTKTGATGTTTTTATGCATAAAATTATCTTAATAGTTTAATTTAGTTGTTTTATTTTAGGTGGAATATTCCACTGAACAGATCAGAAGCATGTATCACTCTTTTAAAACCACTTATGAAGTGGTTAAACTTAAATCCTTGAAGAAAATATTCCCTTGAGGGCTTTTCACAGATGCTTTGCTGTTCATATGCTAAACAGAAAGCTTGTCTAAAGTCTACAGATTTGAACAAGACCTAGTATGGATCTAGTATCTAAATACCTCTCATTGTTTTGCTGTAGGTTTCTCTTACTGACTCTCCATTAAGTCGCAAAATACCCGTATAAACTTTCCTTTAAATTTATGCATCATTAAGCTGTTTAAAATTAGCCATCTATTTGAGCACTTTGCTTTATTGGACTAACAATGAATCAGACTTTTTTTTCCCACTTTTGTGGTTCTTTCTCACTCTTCTATCCTTCTGCAACTGGTAATGATATGATAAAAGTCAAACGACCTTAATTTTGAAGTTCATTTAGCACAGAACTGCTTTATTTGGGGCACAAGATTTAGTTTTTTTTTTTGTTACTTACCAAATGGAATTTTTCTATATTTGACCAAGGTCAGTGCATATTCCAGAGCCGATTGCATCTGGACTCGTGAAGCACATATAGCTGTATCCTGTAGTGACAGGAAATGCAAAACAAGCTATATGTGCTCAAAGTTTTGGGTTCAAAGATGCATATCATTAGCCTCTTGGTTTGGAAAGGATGTCAGCACAGACATTAAGCCTGACACTGGCATAAAACACTTTCTGTTTTGTGACAAGGGCTGGCTGATGCTTTCACTGTTATTTTATTTCTGCATTCCAGATTCAGTCAAAAAAATAGAGCAAACTTAGCCTAAATTCTTCTGTATTGGCATTTAACAGTGRCAGACAGTGAGCTTTTTTCACATTTTGCAGCCATCCAGTAATTTAGATAGTTAAGCTTTAAGATAAAATGGAATGCGGTGCTGGAATCTTTCTTGGCACAATATTTCTCTTCATTTGCTAGCAGTCACATTTGGAGAGATTCAGTGTGGCTAGAGCTAAATCAAGTATTTGCAAGAAAAACTAAAGGTACAGAAATCACCCCTAGTTTGTTTGTTTGTTTGCTTGCTTGCTTGCTTGTTTTCTTACAGACCAATGACAAGCCTAGGTCATCTTAATGGAACAGAGCTGATAAATAGTTTAAGCAAGTCTAACACAGGTCAATTTGTAATTCTTGCACTGAAAATTTGAGAAAGTTTGCAACTATTTGTGGACAAATATGGCCATATATAAATTGCTACATAAAACTACTGTGTACATATAAACTGCTAAATACAACCACTGCAAACATACTTAAAATTATATACATCCCCATTCAGTACCTACAAGCAAGCATAATCAGATACCAACTGATCCTGCTGTCAGGTCTGACATAAATTATGTTCTATTAAATACATTTTGTTCATCAAGATGTTCAGTATTTTATTTCTTAAATTATCACTCCTTCCAACAACAGCTTGATAAAAACAGTCAATTAAGGCAGGCTGAGAAACAAAAGGTAGGATGTTAGAGTTTGACAGGATTTTTATCAGGTTTGACAACACTATGCTCTAGAAACATACAGAATCATCCTAGAGCTGAAACTTCAGTGAGAAAACAAAAATTCTCCAAGAGGAGAAAGATTCTAGCTATTTTTTTAAATTAAAATCTGCCTTGTAATCAGTTTTTCTCAGGAAAAGGTCTATTTTCAAAATTATTCTGATATCATTTCTCAACATATCCTCTTTATAATTTTCATTTTTCACCAAAAAAAATAAAAAATCTGCATCCCTCTTTTCTTCCCATTTCCTCAGAAAAGTTGAGGCAAAAAAAAGCAAAGGGAGAAGTGGACTACTGAAGACTCTATTCTGTTCTATTTTCAATCTGAAAGCTGTGCAAGTTGCAGTAAAACAGGTGCAAGATGCCAGCTTTACTTTATGGACTTATACCTTGTTCCAGTCCCACTCCCACTCATTTCAGTTAGGAACAGAACTAAATCTGTTCACTGTGTTTTTCTTTCTCCAAAGTGARCATCTCAGGAGCTTGTTCTGCCTTCCAAAAGCAGCTCCCAAGGCTGCCTTCCAGGCAGGGGATAAACTGGCCAAGCAAAAATTCCCGCTCRTGCTCTAACCTAAGAGACACATTTGGGCACCGCAGGCATATGTCAAGCTCAGAATTACTGGCTCACACACTGCTCACAGATAAGTCTAAGCTTCTGGGCAGCCTCTGCAGGAACACAGGATTAGGTGTACACTTAGAGACCACTTCCAGAATTTATAACCCAATTCTTTAGCTAAGAGACAGCAGTAGCATTTCCCCAAATGCTTAGGATTCTGTGTTATGGGACCACAGCTAACAGACGAGCAGACAATTCAAGTCTTCAGACAACTACTGAGCAGCAGTGTGCTCCTGCATTTCCACAGAGGGAATATCACATCAGTATCTTTATCAAAGGAAGGAACGGAAACTTAATTACTAACTGCAGCATGTGCTTTGTTCATTAATTAATTAATTCTACTTATATTTCAAATTAGTGAAACTCCTCAATACTGCTATAAACCCCATTTTTATGAAATGGAAATGCTGTATGCGTCTCTCCCTTAAGAAAGGCAAATAGCAAATAATAAATACCTCTTTATGGGAAATTCCACTCATATTTTGATGTACTCCAGTTCTTTATGTGAATCCCAAGAAGAAGATAGTACCTTTTGTTATGTCTATGATAGCCCATAAAAGAATGGCATTTTTAAACAGCCAGGCTCTTTAAGATACCATAAATGAGTTAAACTAAACATGAGCTCTTTAGGGTTTTCAATAGAGAAAGRAGATCTACTGAGTTATAGAATAACAACACAAATATTGTGTGTGATGGCTATCATTGGTGTGTTCATGAAGCAACAAGGCACAGCTGAGGCCACCTCTGCAAAGCCCAAATACATCTGAGTGTCAGCCCCAGAATGTATTTTTACTACTAGTTCACAAGTACTGCAAATCCAGTTGCTGCTACCTGATGACGGTGAAGTACGGAAATGTATTGCAAGTTGGCAGATACTTTTATAGTGGTAACAATCTATATCAAATATCCAGCCACTACAAATGTCTTTTTTTCAGTGAAGTAATGGTAGAAAAGGCAAGAACTGTATGGCCAGAAAATCCAAACATTTCATCTGGGATGCTCCAAGGGTAGGGAAGAGAGATGTTGTTAGGAATGTTGGATAGCAATCCTGATTAAAAATAAAAACAAAAACAAAAACAAAAACAAAAATAAATCAACTTTAACAGAGGGGAAACTGGTAGCTGTCTCCAGAAATTACTTTCTTTCCTTATTTTTCTGATGTCTGTAATAAAAAGTTCTTGTGACTTAATACAGAATTTGAATAATCTATATACAATATTGTGCTATAGTAATGAGACTAAATCTTACAGGGTAGTTTTAAACATAGAAAAAATACAAAAAAAAAAGAGATCATAGAATCATAGATGTTTACGATATTTCACAAAAAAAAATCATTTCAGATACTTTTATATATCACAATGTAGAACAGACGTTTGACCTTACACTGATCATACAAAGTAATGCAAACCGCAAAGAATGAGTACTCAACCAGGAAAGCACATACCAGTCACACGGCTACGTTTGAGCGATGCAGACATACTGAGACTATATCACTGCTTACAGCCAGGTTTGTACTAGGTACTCTGTGGCTAAAGAGCCTTTTTAATTTGTAAATATCTGACATATTTACTCGATTCTTCCTCTGATCAAACCCTCAATGCAGTTCAGTTGACAGTCTGAACTGCAAAGACTACTTCTAGGAAAAAATCACCAAAGCCATTTTGCCTTGAAAACTGAGAATGTTGGCACTACAAAAACATTTTTCATCCAAGGTGTTCRAAGTTTCACAAAGCCTTACAATAATTTTTTTCCATGCTGGTAAGAGAGATGGCAAAGATAAGTTTTATGTTCTTCTGCTCACAGCTGAGGACCAGTTCCCGGAGGCCTGACTGCTCACAACCATCATCCTCTCAGATAGAGAAAACTTCTTTCTCTATAAGAAGGCAGACACAAAACAAGGCACAGCCTCAAAAGGCCACTCAAAGTCCGGCTGCAGCACAGCACATAGGTGAGCACCAGGTAAAAATTCACACAGCATCGAGGACTGCAAGCAGGGCATACTGTCTAGCCTCAGGCTTTTGGGGGGCTTTATGAGTTCCCAGAAAGGCAGACACGACATGGTATCRAATGAAAAGGGTAGTTAGAGAAATGAGTCCTCCCTAAGCACTGTGAAAACAAGTCGAAGCTTGATTTTACAATACCCATGTCATGAGTCCCTTAAGCAGAAGGAAAGCATAATTCCTCTTTATCACTGATATAAAGCAAAGCACATTTATAACATTAATTTGTAAGGGGATTTATCTGGTTGTGCATTTTTGTTCCAATTTAAAAGATAAACCTGAAGAAGAGCAATGCTGGGTCAGGCATAATAATACAAACCTAGTTTGGACAAGCATGTARACAGGCTAATCTAAGCTCCTTCTCCTACTTCCATGACAATCCAGCTCTGGGGAATTTTTCATGCCATGACAACCTCTCCTACACACAGGAAACTAACAAAAGTACCRGCAATAGCAGCACAGCCAGCATGTCTCCTGGGCCCCGTTGCCTTCCTCCTCACTGAGCTGAGCAGTAGGTTTTCTCTGAAAAGGCTACACGGGTTCTAAAGAGGATGCCTCTCC
This sequence comes from Eudromia elegans, assembly GCA_003342815.1. Taxonomy (NCBI): domain Eukaryota; kingdom Metazoa; phylum Chordata; class Aves; order Tinamiformes; family Tinamidae; genus Eudromia; species Eudromia elegans. Next base: position 1,559,236 of record PTEX01000050.1, on the reverse strand, counting down.
CATTTCKCTTGATGAAGCCGATTTTAGCTTTTATTTTGTGCATTTCAATCTCCATACAGCAGCCTCTGAAGTATGCTATGCCACGTTTCAAATCATGTGAAATTTGCATTTTCTGGAAGACTACTGGCCCTATAGGAGACAAACTTCAGTTCGTACTTTTCRTGTGCACGGCTAGAGGGTACTAATGGCTGTTTTGTAAGTTAGAAAGCCTGATGGTGTTACATGCAGAGTTCTGCGATCCTACCCACACCAGTTGTAGCAGATGGAACAAGGTCAAGTAATAAGGGACGTATGATCAAAGCTGTATTAATTGTAGGAATAGATTTACCTTCACGCGTTTCAAGAAAGTCCTATAAAATAGCAAGGTCTAGGTCTCAGTATTTCATTTGGCCCAGTTCTTCATAAGTATTTATGTGTTAAGCTCTCTCCACCTGCATGTGAGGATTGGGGATATAGTGCTCTGGCTCTCTATATTCCTAAATTAAATGTATGGAAGAATATTTCTAGGTYCTGAGGGGCTTTATGAAGAACGGTCCATGGCTGTGCTGAACTGCTTTACATGCCCGAAGAAAGCGGCTGTGTGCATGGTGTCTCCTGGGAACAGTCCCAGGAGCTTGCTAGCCCCTGGGCCACGTGCATACAGTCCTTGAGAAAGCGCTAACTGGATCACACTTATTTGGGTCAGTTTACTAATTTAGTCACATCATGTCCAGGCAATGTTTAATATACCAAGGAGACACTGCCTATCTGTCCTTCTGCTCCGACTAAAAGCAATCTTATTTCCTTCCCATTTCTTGTATTTTTTGTTTCTTTGCTTATGAGGGGCAACTTTCCTGCGAAGTGTGTGAGTATGCATGGGAGATGTGTGTGTGCATGTAGAGGATCTCAGTCATGAGGGATACCTWAAGAGTGTCCTTAACACAAATAATACTTTTCAATAGTCAAAATAAATTTATTTAATAGACTCAAAATCTTACTGCACAATAAAAGTCTGTCTCTGGTAAGTGGCAAAGCTCCAGAAGTTCAGAGTTCAGATTTTTTTTTTTTTTTTTTTGGAAAATTATCAAAAAATAGGGAGGTTCATCTACATTTTATGCAAAATATTTGAACCCGTTAAAACTGCATGAGTAGCCTGGAAGTTTTATAAGATTATGACTTTTCATAACATTTCCAGCTTTAGTAACTGATTCCAGAACTGCCTGAAAGTGGACTGCAAATAAAAGAAATATAATAAAAATCTATGTTGTTTAAAACAAAGAAACAAACAAAACTAACAAAACAGTCTATTGTGATGCTTTTGTCAAAGGTGAGCTGGTTTTCAGAATTTAGAGGGAAGCTCAGGGTTTATTCATTTTCAGTTTTGTTCATTCTTTCTGTATTTCAGAAAGAARGACATAACTATGAAAAAAACACACCAAACTATTTCAATCTCTGCTACAGCCATCTGGAACTAGATGAATTTGAGAAAAAGAAAAGAAAAAGGAATAAAGATCATCAATGTATTCTGTTGTTTCACTTTTATATTCAGGCCCTGAGCTTTTTTTCCTGTTGCGGTGATACAGAATWACCTCAGACAATCATTTTTGCTATGAATGAAATCTGAATTAAGGAGTATAAAAGTAAAAAGAAACACCTGTGAAACAATCCAGTTCTTTCTAATTTAGCATTTAAATAATCAAAAACAGATAAATAAGACAAATGGTAGAAAAATAGTAAGGAGGCTAAATGACTTGGATCAATCCAAATTTGACTAAATCCAACTTTGGCATTTGCAATGACACATCTGGAGTTACCTGGAGAAAGCCGACATCAGTCTGATGATGGTTTGAACTTTCTTTTTGAATCTTTCTATTTTTGAATGTATAAACAAGATATGATRAACTCCAAACATTCCTGAAGACTATGGGTCATAAGGTGTCAAGGTATTTGGATTTATAATGGATACACTGAACTGAACAAAAAAAACCACTCATAATGTTTTCAATTAAATAAAGTGGTTCCAGGAAGTATCTCACTTTCAACTAAGTTGGGGGTAGCAGAGTGGGACAAGAGGGATTTTTTCCCCAAGAAGAAAGGAGGAGATAGATTCAGACTTATGGCTGCTCTATTTGATTCATGGTGATCTTGGATTTCAGACAGGATTTTAAAGCTGTGAATCTTATACTTAGGGGACAGAGATCATAGATGATTTTTTTTCTTCTTTTTTTGTTCATAACTTGCATATCTATATATACACATTCATTTAATTTCTTCCTGCATCAACAATCTCAGAGTTTGAGCCAAAGTTTCATATTTTAATGAATTATTGGTTGGTTGTTTTAGGAGGAGTAATTAAAAAATTTACAAAAGGATTTAATTTCATCCTAAATTGGAATGAAAACAAATTCTGAAATTTCAATTGTCGACCTGAAATGGAACTGCCATCTTTTGCTTAGTCCTGCTAAAACAACCTTCTGCTCTTTGCAGAACGCAAACATGCAGTAATAAATCTCAGCACTCAAGGGCAGCTGCTTAAAAAGAATCTTGATTTGAGGACTTCCTCAGCTGCTTCTGGAGCTATCAAAGCCCATCAAGTTAATGTAATGAACTTGAAGTGGCAGTTCAGCAGTGGATCATCTTTATCTTCCTTCAAACTTGTTTTCACAGCTTGAAATATTTCAGATGATTGCAGCTATGGGCAGGAATAAAGACATAGTGYCCTTCAAAATTTATGACTATTATGTATATTACTGACAGTCAAGTGTCTATTCACAACCAAAGGAAAAATATTTAAATATTAGAGTGAGGCTTGCATTCATTTAAATGAAAGATTAGAAGCACCAAGCTAATGAAGGAATGATATCTGTTTACTATTAGCAATACTTAAGATGCTGAAGGTGTCTAATTCCAAGTCTAAAATTGTGGTGACATGGTAGACATTAATAAATAAACAGCAAATGAGCATTTCTCCAAATTGTAATTGTTGACTGCCTACAGCAAAATTCGCCAGCTTTGCCGGACAACCTTTGGGTAGAGCAATTCACCAAATCTTTGTGAAAAAGATCCTTGTAGATGAAACTGTAAAACTCATTCTTTAAAAAGTGTAAAACACTCTAAATGTATACACTGAACAAATACAAAGCGTACAATAATTCTCTCTGTTATTCATGACTGTAACAAAAACTTTGGCTCGGGTAACTTCATTATGTTATCCCTTTGCATAAGTAAATAGATCCATCAGGTAACACAATGGCTTATTATGAAAGAACTGAAGAATGAGCATAGTGTTTCAGTTAGGAAGAAGATGAGACAGAATGTCTCTTTCAAGCAGTCTTGATGCTTCAGAGGCYTGCTGGAGCTAATGGAGAGAGATGATGTGGAAAATTGCCTCCTAGAGGATGAGTCTGGGCGCTCCCTGGTATTTTTTTTCCCTAGCTCTATTTTTGAACAAAAAGAGAAAAGTAAATATTTATGATCACTGCTATTTTAACTTTTAAAAAAGAAGATCATTGTTTAGGGAATCACCTATACTTCAGAAGGGAATTATGTCACATTTTTCTAGCATAACTGCATTCTCTAATACCGGCCTACTCTAAAAATCAGAAGACGGAGCTGTGAAAACTTTATAAGTATTGGAGCTGAAGTGCTACATGTGTTGCACAGTATAAAGAGTGCAGAAGTACAAGAGTAGATGATGTAGCTAGGGATGGCCTGTGAGGGCTCTATGCTTTTCAAACCATTTCAATGAATTTTAGAATCATATTACTTGAGGGTTTACAAGCTTTTAGATGTACCTACAGTTTAGATGTTCCTACAATTTATAACTACTGATTTGTATTAGGGTGGATTACATTTTAAAGCAAATCCAAATAACAATACCAGTTCAATCTCTGTTAGCTCAGTGATTACAATTAGGAAAGACAAGACTGATTTTGACCACCTGTAACTCAAAACACCAAACTGAGGTAGACAAAAAACATCAAATGAAATAATCCAGTTCTTATTTCTGAGATATGTCTAAGTTTGAGCCTGCAAAGGTCTGGCCATTCCCAGTTCCCATTTCATTTACCGGGATATTTGGCTACAAGATAACCTACAGAATCATACCTAACACAGACAAGGTATCAAAGACCTTGTTCCTCCAGCTTACTCCATGTAACTTCTGCCCTGCACAGACTTCTGCAGCAGTGAATCRATCATGTTTGAAATCTGTTTATAACCTAGAAGATGTATCATGATAATTCAAGTGAATTCAAGGAAGTTTGCTCATAGGAACATCACACTCATCAGGGTACATCAAGCTTTCTGAGGCAATTCATTCAAAACTATCATATAGAATAATATAAAACTAGCACAAGTGTTTTTTGCTGTGTTTTTGTCCCATGCACACACTATAGGTCCTGCACATGAAATTTTCTACAGGACATTGTGCTCAACTAAGCATTCTTTGACTTCCCACCTTTGCAGTTGCCCCGGTAGGCAATTTCCAGCTGAGGGTCTTTGCATTTTGCTCGTTGGAATTCACACCGGGACAGAAAAGTTCTTCCATCAGATGCACAGAGAGACTTCTGGGGGGACCCTGCACAGTCCAGGCTGCATTCTCTGTCTTTGTCTTGGTCCACTCTCAAAAACTAGAAAAAAATAACATAAAATGATGCTTGCTGCAAGAATTCTATTCTAAAGTAAAAAACATTGCCTGATCACCACTCCTAGTGGTACTTGAACACATACAAATATTATCCAAAACTGAAGAAAAAGCTCTTTTTAGCCTATTCAGATACTAGCCAATTCAGGATACCTTGAACTGTTTAGTTGCTGCTATAAAATGGCAATAAATATAACATATCTACAGGATATAATCAATCTATATAAAGCATGTAATAAATCTAGTAAATAGAAAATCTCTGAAATCCTCCAGCYATTATGAAGATGAAAACAGTTACTCTGAGTCTTTAGAGCAAAAATAGTAATAGTACATTCTCTACAATAAACATGAGAGAGCAATGGAAACTTGTCTATTTTATTAGCCATGGGTGAATTAGCCTACAATAGCAAACTGAAATCTTAAGATCCAAGTAGGATTTCTAACACCAACACTCATCTAAAATTAATTCCATAATATTTCCAATGGTTGTGAGATGCCAAGATGCCTGMAGAGAGGATGAGAAGATGAGCAGGGCAGAAGAACTGATACTACCAGTGCAGACGTAAAAGCACTATGTGAAACAGGAATCAGATTCCTTATTCTTACATATATTCAAAATATAAGGGCTCATTGATGCAACAGAAATTCTGGATATTTTATAGRGGTATTTGTCACTCTGCTTATGCTTGTCTATTAAAAAAAGAATGCCAGGACTGAAGAGGAATTGTAAGGGAACTACAGTTTCTCCAGCGGTCCTAGATGCTCTCCCAGAGCACCCCACCRTGGGGCACTGCCACAGGGAAAATCTGACAGACAGAAGGGCACAGGCAAAACCATCGTRTTTCAAAGGATTTACTTAGCTTATCTACAGTCAACACCCAAACAAAAAAGAGCGTGATTAAACACTCCTATCSATAGAGATAGAGACCCATCCTCATCCTTCCCCAATCACAGCTTTTGGTGTTTTTCCTGCAGGTTACACCATTTTCCCCAAAACATGGGGAAACATGAGGATGTCCCTGCCCCAGACACCTTGTCCCTCAGGGCTATCACTACCCCAGCCTTGGTCACCCACAACAAATGGTTCCTCGKGTGTGTCCCTGCCCCACCATGGATCACTCATGGCCACTGATTTTCATGGGTTCATGGAGCCCCCTTGGCCCTCCACGAAGGAGTGTGCTTCCGGTCCCCCCTACTGCTACCAGTTTCTTCAGTACATCCACGTAAGGATGCTCTGTGTTTACCTCCAATGCTGTAAAGTTTTAGTGCTGGATTTTTTATTTTTTCTTTCTGTTCATTTTAGGCTGTTTGCAGCCAACTGGAACCAGCTGTGACCAGTAAAGGGCAATTTGCAGCCTCCTAGCACACAGGTCACCTCCTCGGGTCCGCTGCTACTGAAATCTTGTCATGCGTGTCCCGACACCATCAGGTCCCCAGTTGCAGCAACTCAACTCAGTCTCCTCCCAGAGAAGGTCACTGGGCTGCAAGGTGATGGAAGTCATGCAGGTTCTTTCCTAAGTTAGGGGTTACAGGGGATGCCTCTCTTTCCCAGTCTGTCCCAGCCTCATTGGACAGGGTCTGTCTGGCCCTCCCTGTGCAACAAAACAGTCGGTCCTGGAAAAAGAAGCCTAGTCTTGGATCCTCAAATGAATATTTCTATCATTTGGTTGCTTCTAAATAAGTGCAACATTTTGCAAAGTGTATATATAAACACACACACACATCTATGTATGTATGCATATATATACGCACACACTTTGGATATATATGGTGTTTATGTACATATACACACACCTATATATATACACTTTCAATAGTATATATATTGGGGGTTGTGTGGGGGTGTGAGATGTATATATATCTATCTACAAAGAGATAATCATTCTTCCAGGCACCGTGAGGCAGAAGGAAATCTTCTTGGGGAAGGTCTTAATCTGGTGAAACAGTAATTTATTATATCGCAGTGTTGCTTCACTGCCATAAATTCCAGTTACAGAAAATGTTATGCTCCAAATTACAAACTGAGGYCACCGGAAGGAAAATTACCAGCAATAAAAGAGGACAAAGAGTAGCACTTGAGCAGGAGTATGTCTGTATATGGAGAGGGACTCTCAGAGGTGCCTCTTTACAATAACACCCATATGCTTGGAATTCAACCAGGATTTTTTAAACTTTTGTGTCACAGTAACGTAAAAAGGAAAGCTTTCTGCTCCTGATGTTTTGTGCAATTTTTCATTTTCAGCAATAAGTAGCTTCAGAAGCAAATTGGCAGCTCACAGGCACACAAATCTCAAACATTTCATCCTGGGGTTTCACTCTAAGGCTTCAGAGGGGTAAAAGAGGTGTGATTTTCTTTCCTCTCTGTTTCCCCGACTCCAGCTATTTTGCAGATCTTTTTCACTAGGAGCTGTTAATAACTAGATGAGCAGACTAGAAAGGAAATGCTTCATTATCAGGACTCAGGGTTTAGGCCTAGCCAGGGCTAMACCATTCACTGACAAGCTCTGTCAGAAGAGGATATTTTAAGGAAAGATGACTTATGTGGGACTCCTGACAGCAGATTTGTATACAATTCTCCTTTCTGCCTCATAYTTCCTGTGTGAATTTAATGATGGCAAAAAAAATAATCTTCCTCTTACCATTTTGGGAGGTAACGATGAGTATACTGCCTTTCTGTAAAACCACTCCTTCCAACTTGTAAACGACTAGGCACTTTGCCATCTTTAATTTATCCTCAGTAACATCCCTGCCAGGTGGATAATCTTTTTAAAAGAATATGAAGGCTTCATGATCCACAAAAACTGGTATTTGAATGCCACAGTAGATCAGGGCTGAACTCAAGCCTTGGAAGAAAATCACTCACAACATTTTATCCTTCATCTCCTTTTTTTCTCCTACACTTTCTTCATCTTTTCTGTTTTGAGTCTTTGCAGGAATTAAAAAGAGCATGCCTGATCACAGTGTACAAATCACAGTAAAACAATAGACAGAAAATCCTTTCAATWGTCTGAGGAACAAAGTCCACCCTCTTGAAATAGCGACTTCACAAATAAAGCCATATTTTCAAGGGTCTTCAAAGTCTTATTTAAATATTTTATTTTTTTCAAAGCCTTAGAAGAGATGAGGGCAAATTATAGGCTCAAGGATTTTCACATAACCTGGAAAAGTAGAAGATGAAGAGATCCCCAGGAGACAAGGCCACTTGAAGAAATTGTTGGTTAACCAAACCTCAGGGGAGGATTTGGGTTGTACAAGTCATACAGTTTCCACCAGGCTACTGTAACTGAGGGATCTAATGGCAAGAAATACAAAAGGGCAAAAAACAACCAGAAAAGATACTATGTAAGACAGAGATTAGTAAAATAAAATTAAAAATAAGAGGGATTAACCTTTGTAAAATAATCCTTTGTCATCTTTATTGCAGCAATATAAAAGACAGTAATATAGAAACTGGGATCTGATGCACAAGAGCTGTCCTTTACTGTAAAAATATTATTTTCTATATAATAGTACTGTTACAAGAGAAAGATGGTTATAAATCATAATCAGTGTACCAGAACATGACTCATCCTGAATATTGGCCCATCTTTTTTTTAGCTTTAAGTTCATTTTAAAAATGAATCCTTTATTGTAAAAACATGATGTACTGAAAGACAAGTTTAAAGCAGTTACTTTTATTACTTGCTGGTAGCACTGCGATGAAGAATACAAAAGTTGGCCAGCMTGAGGAGGAGCTATTTTGGACACCCAACAAAAACTGGGCAACTACTTCTAATCCTTGTTAACAAGTAAACCACATTTAATATAGAAGTATTCCTGCCTCTAATAACACAGAAACCAGTCTAGTCTAGTTTCAAATATTTTCAAAATGATTTTCACCTACAAATTTGGTTTATGCTACAGACTAACAAGCATGACTACTTAACCAGAGTTGGCTTTTTATTTATCTTCTGCTTTCTGTTTTAATATCAGAAAATATTTTTATTGACTCCAATGTAGTTAAGCTTTTCCAGTGTATTAAATCTTACAACACTGACTTTCTCAGAGGCTATTCTCTCCTAGACAGTGGACATCATGCAGTATTTCTAGAGGGGAAAAAAAGAATATAATGGGAGAATATAATATCTATATCAAAAGACTTCTTGACTATTAACTGCACTTCAGTTAACAAAAGCAAAAGTCACTATAAAATATTTACTATTACGTCTTTCAAGCTCCATAGCATTCTAGCATGTCTCTTCCCTCTCTCATACACCAAAGGCTCTTCATATTCAGTCTGTCCTCTAGCACTAACAGCCCAGTTGTTTTTCATTCTTCTCTTATGGAGTTTTGTAAACATAGAATCTTCATTTTCTGAAATATCAGATACCTGAAACCTTACTTATAGTTGGGGAAAATATTTCTACTGCTACAGTCTCTGCTCTCTTTCAGTGCTATTCTTGTTACTGGTCCTACTGGTCCCTGGAAGGTCAGCATACTTAATTCCTCAACCACAAGCAGCATGCTGCAGTCCATTAGAGAGTTTTTCCGRTACCTGACGAGCAGGCATTCAATTATTATTTAATTGTACTATTAAATCTTATACCAAGATAATATGTCCATAAATGTATTAATTCCTGCAGCATAGCATGTAACTTTATCTTATATTGTTACTATCTTATACTACTTATACTTAGGCAAAGATTCAGTTTCACTTCTGTTATCTTACATCTTGCCTCTGTAGGGCCTCTTGAGTAGAAAAGTTCTTCAGATGAGAAGGAGTCACTACATTTCCACTGCACCAATCTGGGACTCCAACATCTATGCTGCAAAGCAAATCTCTCTCTACCTAAAGCAGATCAGAAAGGATATTAGGAAAAAAGTGGTACACAGCCAGAAGGTTAACAAATGGGTATGTCTACCAGCCAAAATATCAACGCAAGAAAGCAACAGAGCCAAGACCAATATTACAGTCTGGGCTTGGAGGTGTCTCTGCCCATAGAAGGGAAAGTTGATGACAGACATATTCAGGCTGAAATGTAGAGATTAGTTATGGACTCTGGCTCATCGCCTATTAAACAGTAAATAGAAATGTTCTGCTCTACATTTCATGATACAGTGTACAGATGTGAATGTCTTTGGCCAGAGGACATTGTCTGATTTTAATCTGAGCAACACAGGAAAGTTCTCCCAACTGCTCTTTGGAGGCTTTTAGTTTTTAATTTGGGTCAATTTACAGTCCTGCACTAATATCCTTAATACAAACAGGATGCACATGGAGTGGCACAGCTCAAGATGCTTGTTTCGCCCTAATGTACATTTTCCTACTGCTACAAGAGCCCCAGAAAAGGCTACTTTTCTAACTGGGGAGAAAACCTCTGTTCTCTCCTACAAGAGAAGAGGACCAAAAAAAAAAAAAAAAAGACCTGGATGTTCACAGGTTCAGTTTGTCTATTACAGTTTCTAAATCTTTCTTCAGATTATAGATTACTTCAATTTCTAGGGGTCATATATATTGCCTATTGTCAGTATCAGTTTTTCTGGTTTTTTTTCTGTTACTTTTTGTGAACACTTAAGAATTGGGAGAGATACTTTTCCCTCACCTCCACCCAGCCTGGACCATATAAAAATGAGTGTTTCAGAAATTAAAACAAAGGTCAAGGATGCTTGCAAACCAGTAGAAGAACATATCTAGGGTTTTTTGGTTTTTGGGGTGGTGAGGGGCATGAAAGACCTGAAAAACAAGCAGAAGAGAAAAGGGGAAGACTAGACATCACTGTTTTTCTTGGAATGTCTTATTGCAGACTACAGCTTTGAGAAAGCAATTTCTTTATCCTGCATCTGGTTACTGTAAGATGTTGAATAGAATGTTCTGACTTCCCCACTGCTGACATGGGAGGTCCATGAACCAACTACGGAGCAGCATGCTCTAAAGTGGCTCTGTGCTTAGGGCTTTGTGCTGTTGAAAAATGTGCTGATYTACTGTGATTTATGCAGCCATGCCGTTTCTGTCTGATAGCTGCCGGAAGGGCAGATGTGGAAGTCTCCAAGGAATATTTTATTCCCTCTGGTCTGGCCTATAGTGTGAAAATGAGTTAGAAGATGGCAACATATATGTTTGTGTATGTGTGTTTATGCATATGTGTCTCTATTATATTTTTATATATACACCCCACTGTGTATACATACACACACATGCTATGGATATATAAAAATATATCTATACATATATTTTACAYGATGTTTAAGTTTATATTTCAGACACAGGCAATGATATTTAAATATCAACATGCTACATTCTATCTTATAGAGTGCTCCAGCCAGTTACTTTGTCTCAGTTAACAAGCTTTATTAAAACACYATTTATTTTTCAGACTTCATTTCARCATTTGTCTGCTAAGGAATAAAGCATAAAGTGCAGTTATAGAAGAAACCTTACTCAAATCCTATGATCAGCAGGTTTTTTCAGCATCTGTAACCACAAAAAAAAAAGCCTAGTCTTGCAAGCTGTGGAAAACATAAGTTCTTCTTATCCATTTTAGTGAGTGATTTAGGACAGTGCCAGAAGTAACCTTCAACATGTCAACTCCATACAGCTGCTGGACTTAACCTATCTTTAACAGATTAACTCACCTTCACTATCCCCTTGAAACACAACAGTCCCTCGTGAGTGTCTCCGGACAAAGCTCAGAGCTGCCTGCTGTAAACCGCAGCCTACTTCTTTGCCCAGAGATAGAGGATATCACCATCAAGATCAAGCTTGCGTGGGCATATTTACACAGAGAGCCATCTCACACAGGACTAACACACTATGCCGATGAGTTAGAAATGGGCTCACTCCAGCTGTGTGTTATGCTGCTGGTGTAAAATTTGAGATCATTTGCACTTATATTAAAGAACTTCATCAAATTTTTTCTGCTGCTCTTCTCACTGACAGAGATTCTCAGCTGGTGTAAATTAGAATCTTTCCATTCATTTTCTACTACCAAACAAGTGAGAAAATGGACTTCTGAATTCAGTGAGGCTATCTCAGGTAGCCGGAAATGAACACTAGTTGTGTGAAAGTTAATTTATTGATATTTTTCACACAAAAAAAAAAATCCTAATTCTTTTGGTTTGCTGGTTACCATACTGTAGCAGTCTCTAGGGCAGCTAAGCCTGACAGCCATGTCCATGACTTCAGAATGCAAAACTAGCTGTGTAGGCTCCTCTTTTAAGAAGAAAAGGGAGATGAATAGGCAGTTTTAGGATAGGATCAATCTGACTTAGCATAAAATGGAATCCCATCCTCAAAATATCTTTTCCACTTTCTGAATTAGAGGGTCTAATCAGCTAGTTTTCTTGTAAATGTCTGAAGCGCTGGCTCATCCTACTCATTACATTGAAGGAAAGACAAAAGGAAAGAAACGGTCAAATTACCAGGTTCCAGCCAATTAAAAAAACATGAGTTCCAAGTTTTAGAAAAACAATAACCTAAAGAAGAAAAACGGAAAATATATTTCTGCTGATGGAGAAACATCTCTAGAAAGAGCTTTATCAAAGGTCCCCAAGAGTTGTCTGTACGTCTGCAGGGTATGTACAGGAGAGAGCAATCTCTCTAATGGCTGCCAAGACATTGCCTTATTGAAAAGGCTGTTGAAACTGTGAACACAGATCACCCTTTTCTTTATCATATTTCATGAAACTCTTCAGGTGCAGCCCTCTTTCCACATAAACCACAATACAAACTGTTGAGAAAACCAGAGTATGCAGTTATGTAGTTTCACAGAGCTGGGTTTTGGATTTTTGTTTGTTTTCCTGTTTTTTTGTTTTTTTAAAAAAAAAAAAAACAAGCACTCTTGGGTTTGTGCCCAAGGTCAGCTGCAAATTACCTATCAATTAGGACAGTGTTTTGCTTTACTCCCTTGGTACACGAAGTGCAGTGAGGCTCTTGGAGACTAACGGCCATCCACTGGACATGAAAATGTGCTAAACTACAGTATCATCTTGTTATAACCAGCACAGAAAATTAACTGCTAAGCAGGGTGGCGCTTTGATTGATAGGTTTTGCTTTGGCATGTTATTTTTAAAATGTTTATTGCTTTAGCAGGTATTTTGTTAAGTGAGCTCTACTGTGCTATATTGATAAATGGATGGTGGGGCTGAACGTCAGCMCATCCATCATTCCTTTCTGCTGCTGCTTCACAGATGACTAAAAATGGCAAAGCATCTCAATTCTGCATACATGTAAACTGGGAAAGACTAAGCTGAMATCAAACTGAGTGAGGAATGTTCCTTCCCCATCTAAAGAAAGAATGGAAATAAATTTATCATACATGCAGCCCCAAACTCCACTATTACCCTGTTACCAAAACAAAAATACTTCCAAYTAATTAACTTAAAGTCACTAAATCATCTAAAATTTTCTTATGATTAATAGCATTTCTAACCTATTATGAAGAGGTGGAGGGAGGTAGAGTAGGAGACTATGGGAAGGGAAGAGAAGGGRAGAGGCGGGAAGTGAAGGGAAAAGAAAGGAGAATGACTGTAAATAGTTCAAAGTTGCCAGTTGATTTTTTTTTTTTTTTACTTATTACAGTTTTGTTCAAAAAGGAACTGAATTGCTCTGGTATCTAGAGGCAAAGTAGAGGTTACAGCAAAATCATATTCTATACTGTTCAAGAATTCTCAGTATAATGTACTACGAAACCTGATGAAACAGTAAAGGCAGTCATAAGAATGAAGAGCCCGCATCTCTCTCTCTTTCTTTTTTTTTCTTTCTTTCTTTTTTTCCCTTTTCTCCATTTGGCTTTGTTGTGAAAAGAGATTTCAAGGTAGTGCAATCATAGCCCTTGAAGGGCTATTCTCCTGAGTAGCTTAATTTTAGGATCTAGTTCCATCCCTACTGATGTAAATGTACAGGCTTCAATAGAAGCAGGCTTGTGCTCAAGAGTAGCACTCAGCCTTGATGAACTACCCTTTCAGAAGGCTCTTTCACTGTTTCATTTGAACACTGCTATAATATAATCTCTCAAAGCACAAAGTGCTGACTCTGAATGACTCATGCCTAAAACTGCAATGTCTAAGCATTCGAATCAGTGTATGAATGATTTGTCAGCACTGCCCCCAGCCTGCTCTGATATGTTGACTGAAAATTCGACTGTAGATGGGAGTGGAAAGCAAGACTGAGCCTGAAGTACAGTCCTAAAAGCTGCACTGTTAAAGATGTGATAGAGAAACTGGTCAACTTCTATCAAGAAAGTGATGTCCTTTATATGATGTCCTTAGAGAGATCCTAGTCTTTTTATTTATCAGTAAATAMACAGTTTTTGTTTCTTTCCAGTGGCATTACTTCTTTTGGTTTAGGAGTTTTATCAGGAAAGTATTGGGGTTCAATAGAGTCACATAACATATATGAATAAATAGGTCTTGGATTACCAAAGACAAAATAATCTACTATAAATTAATATTGAAAGTATTGAATAAAATACTGGAAGTATTATATTCTGTATATATTGCAAYCTTGTAGTTTCTAGATGTGTCATGTCCACTGTGCTGCATCTTTCCCAAATCACTGGTAACTTTATGCCTTTCATTCTTGTGGTATTGTATTTGTAATCTTTTCTTTGGCGGGTTGCTGTCATTTATAATGTTTCTTCTTAGTTGCCAGAAGTCACACAGGGAGAAAATAAACAGAGAAACAGTGGGATACACTGTCTATGTATTGAATTATCCTCTAGTTTACTTAAGCTTGTCAAGAGTACTGACCTGACTTTCAGAACAGAAGTGGGCTAACACAACCATCCAGTTRACATTTTCCTCACACAGAGGCTAATCTGCCTCATTGGTGTTTCTCATACCCACAGCTATGATTTGGGAAAAGATATTTTGCTTCTAAATCTCATTCAAAGGTCTCTCCAATGAATAAAATACTCTGGTTTCTAAAATGTCGAAAAGCTATTTTAAAATGTTAATAAAATCTCAGCCAAAACAACATKTCTACATTTGGAGTTTTCACTTTAGGATTAAAGAACAAACTTATACATCTCAAAAGTGTCTGAGATAGCTTGAAATAACAAAAGTAAAAGCAATGACCTACAGCTAAAAATAAAAAGCATTAGGATTTTAAAGGCCAGAGACCTCCTCACTCCTATAGGAAACCCCCTCATTCCTACAGCAGTGAGGACTTTTATGTCCTATAGCCCATAGGACCTACAAAACCCTGATCATCAACTTCTAGATGGTCTCAGACCATAACATTCCTATGCTGTTGTTCCCAAAGTCATGGATAGGGAGCCCTTCTTCCCAAGTCTCTTCTGCTCTCTTCCTGCCCCAGGCCAACAGTTCATTTTACCAGTCTAGTAGTAATTTCAACAATTACACCAGGAGATGACAAAAGCCATCTTCCCAAGAGCTGTTGCCTCCAATGATCAGAGAATTGTGGGGTTAGCAGAAGATACACAGAAATTATATCTAATCAGCAACTGCTTCTCATTATAATTTTCCCAAAGAAAAAAATTCTGACTCCTCCTCACTTCATATGATTTATGTCTATCTCACTGAGAGCAAGGGAGAGGCCAAAACACCCAATGAACACCACCATTAGCTGATGCAATAATTTATTAAAGGAACTGGAGGGACCCCAGCATCCAACATTTACAGAGAAACAGTACTGGATGTTGTGCTACAGAGTTCTAGAGAACAATCTCCCTTTGTGGGGGAACAGAAAGGCTGAGCTAAATAGGGCTTTTCTATATCTCAGTTTCTATGCAATTCTATTTAATGCCTATCGTGATCAGCAGGCAACTGGCCACTCTCCATATGGCTGGTTGCCTTCTCTATCCGGGAAACTAAAGAACACAGAGGACATCTCAAATGACGAAGACACAGTATGAGACTATATCACAACAGAGCATTCCTCTTTATAATTTAAATCAAGTAAGCAACTGATTCACGCAGGGCAGAAACTTGATAAGACATCAAAGGTCTAATCCTCTATCCATAAAGCTAACTTGCTGACAATAACTGCGGAGCTCTAGCTCTCTTACATTTATCACTGCCATCAGCTTCTTCGGAACAACGTATTTTGGAAGGAAGGCAAGCAGCAGAGTTTTAAAGAGTTTAACAAAAGGCAGATTTTGCTTTTGTTAAATTGTCAGTCTTAAAACTACATGTTATTATATTTAAATACTGCCATATTTAAAAGAAGAAATGATGGTAAAAGCAAACTTAGGTAGTACACATTTTGAATATACAAGGGTTTAACAAAATAGTTTAATGAAAAAAAATCCATAGGGAAGCAAGAACCTGGCTGTGGTTTTGTCAAACCACTGATAGTTCAACTTCCTCTCAAATTAGTTTTTTTATAGAGCTCTTGTATGTTTGTTTGTGTATTGGGAAAAAAAATCCTTTAATTTAAAACATTGTTTTCCAATGGAAAACTATAGATCATCTATTTCTAATGACTATGAAGTCTGTTGTGCAAAAGAAAAATCCTTTTATATATATATATACATATATATAAAAATGTATCTAGAAGTGGGTGGAGGGGTCAACAAACTCCATGATACAGACACGAGATGCAGTAGAAGTGTCAGTTAATAAAAAAATAGATGAGTGGTACCTACAAAGCATTTCATCATTTCACTGCAGAAAATAGCTCCATTAGACATTCTTTTATAAAGATTGTTATTTGGATGAACATTTAACACAGTTATCCCTTTCTGATAGATAGCACTCATACCAGATAACAGACATACTCATCCCACTGATTCCACATCCTCTTCCTCTCTTATGTACAAATTACTGCCCTTCTTGGAGTCTGGGATCTGACTTTTACAAATCGTATTTTGTTTCCTGTTGCTTGTGAGCTCAAGGAGAATGACTGTGCCCACAGCTCTATTTCTCAATTGTCCATAGGGGCTTGGAAAGCCAGAACTGAAATAGCTATTTTCAACTAACCAGTTTTATCAGCAGGGGAGGGGGGAAAAATAAATAGCGAAGCCACTGTAAAAAATCTTAACCTTGTTCCCTGCAAAAGTTAAGAAAAGGAAAGCAATTTCATCTCCTCTTACGCTGTTGCCGGAGGAGAAGGAGCATTAGGTGACCAGCGTAAGTGGAATTCTTCATTCTCTCCCCTTTCCAAGCACCTAAGCAGAATTACAGGCAATCTACCTGTGGTTACTAACGGTCCCTGTGGGCAGTATTTGACCACATTAAAAACAGCCTGGCTGTTTTTATGAGAATGACATCTCAATCTAAACTTATTCAACTGTTTGTATTGGACCAGATGAACACGGAAACTATTATTCAGCTGTTTAGAAAAACAGAACAAAAGACCCATGTTAGTTCAGTGTCCCTATATTTATTCCTGGCAGGCAGGTCAGGTGTCCTAAAAAGGATTTCTTAGTTAAGACCTGCAGTTCAACTACAGGGAACCTAGACCCCTATTGGTCTAGCACAGATTGCTTTGGGTACACTGGCTAAGCTGCACTTCTGTGTTTGCACTTGACTTTTTGCGTGTCACAGACTGATGTCATTAGCTGTGTCTTACAGTGCCTGCCAGCCAGGCCCTCCTGTCTTACGAGAGTCCTCAGACGTCCCTCACTGCTGCACATCTCACCCACTACAGCTCCAGCCACATCTTATTCACAGAAACATAGTTAGTTGACTCTGAACGTATTTGCCATAAGTTTGCTGTCACCTATATGTAGTCAGCCTTACCCTGTTAAGGAGGTGTGTTCAGATGTGAAGTTGTCTGACAGAAGTTGATGCAGATACAAATGGCTTCTGGCATTTTTTCATTGTTGAAACAGTGGTTGAAAACATTGAAAAAAATGCCTTTCAAAAATGACCACACATAAAATATTTGTTTTGCATTTATACATTTTAGAAAGTTAAAAATCGAAGACTTTTGTAGCTGCAATTGATACTTTAATACACAGTCTTTTTAACATAAGAGCATCTCATCGTTACTTAATCTCTCCTCACATGTCTTTGTGGAAGAGAAATTCCATTAGCCTCAGTTTTCAGCTGGTGAATTTAATCACAGAGATGTGGCGACTTGTCCAAAGTCACAGAGGAAGCCTGTGGCAATGCTGGGAACTAAACCCAAGACTCCAGAAACTCAGTCCTGCTTTGTAACCACAACCTTCATCCTTCCAARTGTTCTTTCCTACAAAAGATTTAGTCATGGCTGGAAAAGGTCCTGCTCATTAACAAAGTAAGTACACAGCAAGAAAAACTTTATGACTCCTTCAAAACTGGCATGTGGATTTTCTTGTTAAAAACACTTCAGGATGTTTTGTAAACTAAATTATGGTCTTCTTGGTTTCCATTTTTTTTTAAAAAAAAAAAAAAACAAAAAAACCACTTTGTTGAAGGACATTTTTAATGGGAKCTAGGGTGATGTTCCAAAGGAAAGGCATGGGGTGAGCTGTTCTGGCTCTGCATGCTATTGAGTCTAACTTTTCAAAAACAGTGTGGTATTGATTTTTTTTGGAGCTCTTCCACAGCCAGTCCTGAATTCAAGGTCTCCCAGAATCCTCCTCCAGTTCTGAACCTAGAATAGTATAGAGGAGCAAGCATATTTATTTTGTATGAGATCTGTATCTCTGATGTTTTTTCCTGTAAAGCACCAGATCTTCCTAAAACACAAGGCAATGCTTGGAAACAGTACTTCTCTCTTCTGTCTACTATGAGCTAACTTAATCACAGAAATGCTATTTTATCTCTTCGAGTTTCTTTCTTCACCACGCCCCAAAACCAGTCTATAATACTGGTCCACCTTTGCAAAGCATTTCGTAAACCATGAATGAATAAAGCAATATAAGAGTGAATCATTATGTAAATGCTAAAGCCACAAGATCAGTTTCTGAATGAGGCCACAGACTTGACTTTCACTTTGATTTTCTGGTGTTATTTGCTGGTGAACAGTGGATTACTTGAATTTTCTGTGAGTTTAGCACAGGGTTTGTGAGTTTCCTTGAGTTTAGCACAGGGATCTTAGCTTTAGGAATCCTTCTGTTTTCAGACACTTTTTATGGTATAGCCCTCAGATATCTAGAAACAATGGCATTATTTTAATTGTTAACATATTGTTAAAATATTTTATATTAAAATATAAAATAAATTGATGCCTTAGTGTTGCTATAGCAAATCTCATATTTTAAGGCAGGGGCTCATTTTGCAAGTGTGGGGTTTTTTTTTTTTAACATTTTTCCAGGTCTTATATCTTACCTCTAATTTGTCTAAAAGCTGTATTATTCTGCTTCCTGCTGGTAATATTTCATCTACATTACAAGTTTACCTGAGAAAAATAGCAAAAAAAAAAAACTTTCAGGCAAGTTGTTTCCCAGAATGGTTGCCACATCCAAATACTTTACTTTTTTTTCCTCTCTTACTTGGAAAAGCAAAGAGGAATATTATCATGATTTGTCTGCTGCATACCTCGCATTTAATATCATGCTATCTATCAGATAATGAAAATAAGCCACGGTGAAAAGTCTTGAGCATGGWGCACACGAGATGTATTTCTTTGTTTATGTTAACTGCTTTACAAGGAATGCAGCTGTAAATTGACTAAGCTGTGCTCTCCTTGTACAAAAAGTTTTATTAAAGAAATTGGACTCTGCTTGAAGCTGAGAATGTTTTGTTTTTGTAAAATATTGTTGAACCACAAGAGGATCTGAGTTAACTAAATAAGGAGCAAAAGATGTTTTTATATACCGGCCCAAAATATTCTGTTACTGATTCACTGGTAATGTATGACTGGTTTGGATATAATCTTAACCAACCATCACTGGTTTTGGGAGGTGAAATGACATGAGTCAACTGAAATTAATATGATAAAGAACAGCTCACTTTTACTGCTTAAGTAAGTCCAGTCAAGGATTTTCTTCTTGCTTAGGAGTTTCAATTCTAACCTTTAAGAAAAAACAAATTCAAAGAGACATAGCAAGCTCCATTTATTATCTGATTCTTTTATCCATAGCTCAGAAGTGTAACAGTCCTGTATATACGGAAATGAAATACAGTATCACGTTTTCACACATATAAAATATCTAAAGAAAAAAATAGACCAATGAACAAAATATTTTTCTTTGTGGTAATTATGTTGTATACACAGCTTAATAAAGTATTGCCTATTAGGAAATCTTCACCTTTCTTCCTCTCCTTTTTACATCTGAAAAGTTTGTCAGTCAAGAAATGCTCCAATCTATTGCAGAGAGGCTGAAGTAACACTGCACCAAAAATCAAATACGGATCTTGCTCTTTCACTATAGTAAAGTCGGTAAGAAAACATTAAGAGTTGAACTCTAGCAATGGCAAACAATTTCTAAAACAGAGAACAGTGCTAATTTAATCAGTATATTCTAAGACTATCCAACAACTCCTGCAGAGGTAGTAAAGACAAATGTAAATTGTCAAGATGAATCTTGACCTACAGATAAAGAAGCAGGTGACGTGGTGTCTCCAATAGAAAGGAGGCGGATTCCAAGAATAATCTACAGTTAAGCATTCAT
The DNA here is from genome assembly GCA_003342815.1 of Eudromia elegans. Taxonomy (NCBI): domain Eukaryota; kingdom Metazoa; phylum Chordata; class Aves; order Tinamiformes; family Tinamidae; genus Eudromia; species Eudromia elegans. Next base: position 1,539,130 of record PTEX01000050.1, on the reverse strand, counting down.
AAAATTCCAGTAGAGAAAGCAAGTGATAAGTCTGGGAGAAACATGGTTCTCAACAATGAATTCTGTACTAATCTAAGCCTTTAAGTGTTTAACTTGGATGGCTTAATTATTGGTGTGAGGGAAATATACATCATTATCTGAGCACTATGCTTTGCAGAATTATAGAATCACAGAACCACAGGATGGTCGAGGTTGAAAGGGACCTCTAGAGGTCATCTAGTCCAACCCCCTGCACACACAGGGTCTCCTAGAGCATGTGGCACAGGGTGGTGTCAAGGCGGGTTTTGAACATCTCCAGAGAAGGAGACTTCATCAGCTCTCTGGGCAGCCTGTTCCAGGGCTCCATCACAGTAAAGAAGTTCTTCCTCACATGGAGAGGTAACTGCCTGTGCTTTCACTTGCATCCATTACCCCTTGTCCTATCACTGGCCACCACTGAAAAGAGTTTGGCCCCCTCCTCCCTACATTCCCCCTTCAGATATTTATACATATTGATCAGATCCCCTCTCAATCTTCTCGAGGCTAAAGAGGTCCAGTTCACTTAGTCTTTCTTCATACGATAGATGCTCCAGTCCCTTAATCATCTTTGTTGCTCTACACTGGACCCTCTGTAGAAATTCCACGTCCCTCTTGTACTGAGGAGCCCAGAACTGCACACAACACCTCTGGTGCGGCCTCACCAGAGCTGAATTAAAGGGCAGGATCCCCTCCCTCGACCTGCTGGAGATGCAACTCCTGATGCAGGCCAGGTTCCCATTGGCCTTCTTGGCCACAAGGACACACTGCTGCCTCATGGTTAACTTGTTGTCAACAGGACTCCCAAATCTATCTCTCTGTGGAGCTGCTTTGCAGCAAGTCAGTCCCTAATCTGTCCTGGTGCCTGGGGTTATTCCTGCCCAGGTGCAGGACCCTGCACTCGTCCTTGTTGAACCTCATGAGGTTCCTCTCTGCACAGCTCTCCAACCTGTCCAAATCCCTCTGGATGGCAGCACAACTCTCTGAAATGTCTGCCATGGTGTCATCTGCAAACTTGCTCAAGATGCACTCTGTCTCCTCGTCCAAGTCATYGAYGAACAAGTTGAACAGTATAGGAACCAGCACTGATCCGTGAGGGATACCACCGGCCACAGGCCTCCAACTAGACTTGGCCCCACTTATCACGACCCTCTAAGCTCTGCTGTCCAGCCAGTTCTCGATCCACGTCACTGTCCATACATCCAATCCACACCTCTGGAGCTTTCCCCTCAAGAGGTTATGGGAGACTATGTCAAAAGCTTTGCTGAAGTCAAGGTAGACAATGTGGCTTTCCTACTGTCCATCAGGCCCATCATTCCATCATAGAAGGCTATCAGATTCATCAAACATGACTTGCCCTTGGTGAATTCATGCCGACTAGTCCTGATCACCTTCTTTTCCTCGATATGCCTAGAGATGGTCTCTAGGACCAGCTGCTCCACCACTTTCCAGGGAAGTGAGGCTGACAGGCCTGTAGTTTCCTGGCTCCTCTCTCTTGCCCTTTTTGAACACTAGGGTGACATTGGTTTCTTCCAGTCCTCCAGCACCTCCCCGACTCTCCATGACCTCTCGAAGATGATGGAGAGCAGCTGAGCAATAACTACTACCAGTTCCCTCAGTATTCTCGAGTGCATCCCATCCAGGCCCATAGATTTAGGGGTGTCCAGTTGGCCTAAATAATCCTTAACTCAATCCTCCTAGTGGAAAGTCTTCCCCTCTTACCTGCTTATCCCTCTTATATTTTGCCTCTGTAGTTCATGAGGACTAGCCTTAGCAATAAGGACTGAAGTGAAGCAGGCATTTCGTAACTCTGCCTTCTCTGCATTCTCCATCACCAAGGTACTCTCCCATTCAGCAGTGGACTAACATTTTCCCTAGTCTTCCTCTTGCTGCCCTATGGAAGCCTTAGAAGCCCTAGCTTTAAAGGTTTAGGATTCTGCAAGTTTCCTCAATTATCCTGTAGGCTTCCTTTTACCTTTGAATTTTACCTGTGTCTGCTCTTCTTTTGCTTAATATATTTATTGAACACTTTTTAAAATAAAGTTGTCTTTTGCCATAGCATAAACTTATACTGCTTTGAGTGTGAACCTTCCCTGATGAATCATATATGATATATATAGCATAAAAAATAGAAACAAAGCAGACTTGCTTTTTCTATCATATCTTTTTAAACTGCTCTTAAGAGATGGGATGAACAGCTGATAACTGCTTACAAAGCTAGCCTATGTTCTCAACAGGTTTTAACTAGTCATATATTTTATGGACATGAAAACTAGGTTCCCACTGTTTTTCAAAGGATTCACACTTTTCACAAGCTTTGAAATGCTGCCATTCTCAAGGGGAGGCAGTCTATGATTGCTCACCCTTGCCTGCCTCAAAGTTACAGACTTGAATGCCAACTTAAAAGCACATGTCGAGATTTGTGTGTTCTCCAGCCAAGAGCCAAGACCCAATACTTTGTTGAAGGAGCGCCTGCGGATCACACCATCTTTTTGYACTCATTTTGTTACTGGCCCAGAGCTATCTGAAGTACTTATTTCTGACAGAGTATGCAACTCGAGTGTTTTAATGGACCTTGCTCTGTTAGCGGATGATATTTCCCARCTGAGCATTACTGGACAGAGCCTGGTAACAGCACATATCCTACCCTTGATTCACCCTGTTTTATGTTGTTCTTGGCTAGAAGAAACACAATCAAACAATCCCCAATAATGAAAGTCTGACCATTTTCCTCCAGGGGAATTGCAGCTGTGCAGAGAACACATACAGTCTTTGGAAAACAAAAAATCTCTAGGACATAGTTTCTCCTTGCTGATATAATATGGTGCAAGTTAGAGTACTTTCACCTTACAGATTAGCCAAGCCTCTCCTCTGATAAGACAGGAAACTATCAAGTACATCCATAAAAAGACACAAGAAGAGGAATAGAAATTTGTCATCCAGTACAAATCCTGAACACCTACAAGGGTTAGGTTCAGCAAACCTGCAAAACTAGGCAGCAACACTCACAGAAAGAGAAGGATTTTATAGCAATGCTTCCCAGAGTTCCTGCTCCTGGCCAGGACAGAAATACCACAAAACCAGCCATAGTTCAATCCAGAATAGGACATGCATGGGGGAATAATGAAGAGCGTGGGGAAGGGGTGGAGGAACTGGGAAGGGAGGAGGAAGAAAGACAAAAACACAAAGCTTATGCAAGCTCTGTCCAACCTTCTTTACAGCTCATGTTCAAATGAAACTTTTCTGTAATTCAATAGGGAAAGCTGGATTGAAAATCAACACTTGACTCACCTCTGCTACTCTCTTCATCTCAAATCTTCTCTTTGATAGGTTCTTAACTGTTGATTTGTGCCAGCCCTAAAGGCAAGTGGCAAATGGAACAATGACAAAGCCAGTGCCACAGACTGGGCACAGCAGGAAGTGGCTATAAAAATCACAAAGAGAAGGCATTAGCAGTAGCAGAATGTGGAAGAAGCCAACAAGGTGGTGGGAAGATAGAAAGGAGGATGCAGCCATGGCAGTGCTACCCACCCTGACAAAAGGCCCAAATCATCATTCTGCAGAGCTGTCATCCCTATTCTGTTATCACTTATATTTGCCCATTTCTCTGCAAGATATTCATGCACCTGCAAAGACTTGCAGACAGGTTTCTCTGAAAGCCGATGCAAAGAATAGATTTCCCTTGTGTATTATTAGCATACAAGGGCACTGCATGGAAAGTCCAGACCTATCTTCTGACAGCATCATCTGCTGGCACCAGTTGCGCTGACCTTACTTAAGTTACTCCTGATTTACATCTGTGTAAAAACAAGTCCAGAGTGTTCACAGAAATATTCTGCACAGCTGGGACAGTTTAGACACATAAAATAGATGTTACTAACACCATGTGATTAAAGAAAAACCCAAACCACAGAGTTTAGATCTGAATCCAAACCTTTCTTAAGCCTGGAGTGGTTTAGATCTGAAATTCTGATTCAGAACCATGTCTGTATAAATTGTGGCAATTCACTTTGCCGTGATTTTAACAAATATATCACACTATGTAAATCAGCACCTATTTTGAATTTTATAGGCTTTGTGGTAACTGATAAATTAAGTTGTGGGCAATGCACATTAATGAATACTGCTTTAAAACTCAAAAGGGAAACATGAAAAATAAACACATTAATAAGCAAGTAACAACTTGATGTCCTATTGAAATTATAACTTTCATTGTCCRTTACTTTGATGTGAACATTAATTTGTTGTATCAGCTGCCTTCTTGTGTGATATTTAGAAGAACTTATTTTCCAGTTAAGTGGCAGGGACAAGGACAGGACAACCCAATGCTTCCCAGAAAACGAAAATGAAAAATTGCTAGTACTCAATAACAATTTCTGCTTAAAGTCAGAACTGTATTTCTCTAAAGACGATCAACCAACCTCAGCTGTTTCTTTACCTGAGTATCTGAAGAAGTGTTACTTTCTGTAAAGCCATTAAAGTCAGAAATCTCATTACCTTCTACCAAATGAACTACTCATGCATTTGAAATATTCTTGAAATAGGTAAGTTCTGCTTTCAAATAAAAAAATACTTTACAGAAAAGATTAAACAGGTTGAATAGCTTGTTAATCCAATAGATGTGTCTTAGGATGATCTTTTCCAATCATCATGATTCTATGATTCTATTCAGAAAAGGCAACAAAAGAGACCATAACTGGAAGCTGAAGTTAGAAAAATTCAAAACAGGAATAAGACAGGTTTAATTAGATGGACTTACAGGGTCTTTAGTAGTAACAAGAACAGGAGTTGTCCATCTGTGAATATGTACATATTTAACACTTTTGAGCCTAATATTGTTCTGAGTTTAAAAGTTTGCACTTTCTAAATGTACCTATTGAAGTTGATTGTATAAGAACTAATTAACACAGTAATAAAATGGAGTCATATTCCCATTCTTGAGAACCAGTGTTGAAACCAAAATATGCCAATTATGCAGTTAGTTGTGGGAAACATATTTCCTAGAGTCTAGGCTGGGAATACGAAGTTTGAGAAAGTGSTTTCCAAATAAGTGAAAGGTCTACTGACTCCAGCCACAGATGTTTTGTCTCAGAGGTGGTATCTGCTGCCAACCAAGCTGACATTACAGAACTCTCATGGCTATGCAGAGTAAGTCTCCTTTGACTACAGTAATATGAAAACTTTTCAAATGACTGAATTATCACAGCTCAGAGTGAAAGAGGAAGTGAAGACTTACTTACTAACTTGGGATTCTCCACTTCAACAAGTACGACTGTAGAAGAAATATACAGGATTCAAGTTGCCTGAGTTTACAGTTCCTAGATGTCAGACCCACTGTAAGATGTCCTTGCCCAGCCTCTCCCATGCAACCACTTATACACCATCTCCACAGAATTCCTTGTTGTAGCAAAAGGAAAAGGCGTATAGGGAGAAAGTGTCCGTTTTTTTCATATAGCCCATAAGCCATTTTGCAGACAACTTTTTTTGCAGTGCTACAGAGAAAGAAAAAAAAGAGAGAAAAAAAAGAACCTTAACAGACCTTGGGACTGAAATATTTCAGCCAGAGGATATCTGAGTTAAGGTGATATTGTAAAGGAAGTACGTGGGAAATTTGTTTTAGTAYTACTCAACTTGTCATGCTTGCATTACAATAAAATTAAGTTTAGATTACAAATCTAAATACAGAAAAGAAATTCAGATTTATAGCTTGCTATCAGATTATTTTCATGACTTTATTTTGCTCTTCTTGAGTCGAGTGATGGTAAGACTGTTTATGGTGGAAGCAGAGAGGATGTGTTTGCTCAAAGAGTCAATTCAGTAAACTGAGTTAAACATGGATATCTTCCTTCAAAGGAGTAACTAGAATGTATGAAGCCACATTATTTCCATTAGACAGGACTCAGTAAATTCATTTATATTAATTCATAGTGCAAGTGATTAAAAACTTAATCATGACCTTTTCCTACTCATTTCAATATTGTCAACTATTTTCAAGAAGACCAGACCACCTTTTGTCAGCCTGGCTGTATCTTAAAAGAATAAGCACAGATAAAACACAAGCTTCTGGAAACAGCTGATTTTGATGTTTCTGATCTCTAGCTCTTTGGAATTTTCTTTCTGTGCTTAAAGGTGATAAGCATTTGTTACGGAAAAAGAAGCAGGTCCACAACCATTCTTCATTCTGCCAYAGACAGAAGACACTAAACTTTTTGTGTGAATAAAGCTGCAATTATATGCTCATWTATTAACAGCAGCTGACGGTGCAAAAAAAATTCTCTGAGGTCTTTTATTATAACCCAGAGAATCAAGTAACTAGAGGCCCAGCTATGACTGTGATTGATGAGCACAAATCACAATTTTCCAAAATACAGTCTGTGTGCATCTGCAAAAATATAACAGTGAACTGGAACAGCCCATTGAGGTTACTTTGCACAGAAAAGAGTTTTAGTCACTGCAGCTGCCTTTTAGAGACAGAAGATCGATCTCTATCTAAACACCAGTAGTCTCGTTGGTTGTTTGTCACTAGAGAGGATGTCTTGTAAAGTGAAAGAATTTAAAAYATTTGGAAAGTGTTTTTTGAATGAATAAATGATAAATTTCAGTCATTCAGTTCTTCTGACTTTTCAATAGCATACTAAGCCATAAGCATAGCTACTATCTTTTCAAGTTGCTTACATCTTATCAGCATTACTGAAAATAATGCTCTAAATCTGAGCACTTTGTTCTAGTAAATTGACACACTTCCCTACACTGTGCTATTGTCTCAATGGTACTATAACTACTACTATATAAAACTAGCAAGATTTACAGTATTTGTTGACTCCCTAAAGTGTAACTAGTGTGCTATATTGATCGGAATGTCCAGAGGACATGTTTACTTGAGGGGGAAAAAAAATTAGAAGTAAATATCCATTTTTCAATACTGGATAACTCAAAAACATGTCCTTCCGAGTTCAGAAGTTCAAAGTTTCCATGTGAGATCAAAGTCCAATCTTTTTGCCCAACCAATGGTTTTTTAACATACTTAATAGTGAAATGTACTAGTAACACAGATTGCACCTTCCAAAAACTGGACAAAAGCACAATGAATGCTCATGTCATTTCACTTCAGGATTAACACTTTCCCTGAACTATAAATTCAGTACACAGAGGCATCCCCCATACACTCGTGAATTCCCTTCTGAGAACTCATATGAAAATCCTCTTTGCCTTTATGTTGCAATTTACTGTTGCTAAGAATGAGACATCGTGAGATTTTTCTGAACTAGAAGCCTATCCAGGGAAGGTGTAAATTTCATATGATGAACTGAATTATGGCACTTTCAATTAGTGCAATTTAGTGCACATACTAGCTCATTTACCCCAGGAATTTCTCTAGCAATCTGAGGCTAAGAAAAACCTATTATTTTATCTGAAGTTTTACCCTTTTTAGAGTCTATAAATAGAAAAGCTCCATGGTCACAATCTTAGTGTATTTCTAACTAGTGAMCTCAGTCCAGTTTGCAGGAGTCAGTAAAATGTTGTTAACAGTACAGCCGTTCCTCTCTAATAGGTAATAGATTTTCGTGGTTTCAGGAGCCAGCTGGATGTGGATATCTGTTCTGTTATTGAGTAACAAGAAAACTGAAGGAGCTAATGACCTTTTATGAGAACCTATTTGTAATACAACCTTCAGCAGGCTTTGTTATCACAATCCTAAAATGAGCACAGACTGCAAAGTGTTACTCATCATTCCTGAAGCAATATAGTTTTCAGTAAAGGAAAATATTTCATCCTTAAAAAGATTGTARTATTGTATATAATATTGTATTATAGTATTGTATATAACACTATTTCTTATAGTTAAAAAAAAAAGATATAGATTCCTCTAGCATATTTTAATTATTTTGATTTCATCACTGCAGCTGAACAGTTTGAATAGCRTGGACACATTAAGAATCACTTAAGAAATACTGCCTGTAGAGTTTAACCTTAAACCCAGAAGCATCTCACAGAGAGGAGACAAAATAAATATGACTTGTGACTTAACCACCATTGTGAGCCAATCTATAAACACTCTAGTTCAAATACTTCTGAGTTGCATCATTGCAGTTACTTCCATTTAAAAAAAAGATTCATTGGTCTAACAAGGAATATTTTTTCTAGTATTATCCAATACAGGTGTATTGCAGCTTTCATTTCAAGAGACAAAAAATGAACCTTTCAACAGAACTCCTCAGGGTTTTCRTTTTCAAGATCATGTGCTGAGAATTCAACGATGTAGGATAAGCCGGTGTTCGACCAGACTATATAACTTAAATATGCATCAGTAGCTTCAGCTAAGAATATTTTCACTGCAGCCAGGGCAATTTTGGGTGGAGTCAYTGAAGCATACACATGGGATATACTGGCCAGAGCTCTTCCTTTGTCATTGTTTCTGTTTCTACATTATGTGGCTTTAGGAAATATTCTTCCCATATTCCCCTCCCAAGCATGCCCAGAAAAGAGGGTGGTGTTTAGTCACACAACCATCATGTTGTGGCACTAACTCCACACACCACTAATGAAGGAAAATTCCATCTTCTRAGAGCAAATTATATATTTTGAGTGCTTCAGGTTATTTTACAGCATGCAAGTTGGTATCAGTTTCATCTATGTAACATTTTATATTATATCACTGTCATCAGACTTTCCTGATGGTTTCTCAGTTAAGCAACAGTTACCTGCCTAACAAATACTCTCCACAATCTCATCCTCTCCCCTAAAGGAGCACGGACAGTAGAGATTTTTATCTCAGATCCTGTCCAAACAAACAGCAATAAAAGGCAAAGTCAAAGAATTTCCTCTTGCACTGGACAAGAAGGTGGAGAACTCCATCATTCCTGCCAGATAGTTATAGGCTCCCGCTCTCTTGAGGCTAAAATAGCTTTACAGGGGAGTCAGAAAGTTTCTCAACTTTTCTTTCAAAATAATCCACATCTTTTCCATTGCTTTCCTCAAGCTAGACTTAAATAGCTCTCTCTCCAACTGTTTAAACAAGACCAACCAACACAGCTGACAAACATCCTTGAATCCTTGACACTTTCCRTGTAACATTTCCTTCAGTACAGCTTGTTAGTCCCACACAACAGGGTAAAAAACTCGCCTAAAGAAGTCATACAAGATACAGTGGGAACAGGAGTCTGCTCCTGCCCAGAGCTGCAGTACGCAGACTGATCCCAGGTGTGAGAAGCAGAGGGAGGGCGTATGCTTCTTTCTTGTACAGGGATAATGGTACTGGCCAGCAAGACATGGTAAAACAAACATCACAGCTCCAYTGAGAGATGTATTATCTCTACCAATAGGTACAAAAACATTGAATTTGTTCATGGCAAACAAAAAGCTAAAGCAAAAGAAAAATCTTGAGATGATGAAGAAATGGATATAAACATAAAAATCATTCATTCTAGAGCAAGAAATTAAAAATGGAGGATTTTTTTTTCTTCCTTTGGTGAGGAGGAAGTGTTATTCTGACTCAGAAAAGGTGCCTACTGTCTCAGAAAAGATGATGGCAAGTTTATATTCTTTCTTTCTTTACTGCTGATACATGGGATGAATTTCAATCTTTCATCATCACGAGAGCTGTTCTTGCAGTCTTTCAGCCATCCTTAATAAGGATAAGAGAAAATGATCTCACTGAGGCACTCAGGGGCTAGACCCTTGAAGGCAGTCACACACCTGTGAATTCTCCACTACTTACATATTCAGTTTACKTTTCTGATAAAATTTGAAAACATTAAAAACTATATCTAATGATTATAAGCATACTAACCTGCTGTATCTCTACACTGCCCAATGGAGAAATGTATTGACATGTTAGTGTTGATATAGGCCGGTATATTTATTGTGATGCATGGTTCTGAAAACCRTAGCACTTAGGCACCATGCCACAAAACCCAGCTACGCTGAACTCKGGTCTCCTTCAGCTCAGGAGGGCTTGCACAGGGCTTGCTTACAACGCATTCATCCTGCTTCCTGCACCATTATGTGCCTGTAAACGGGCAGGCATACAGGCACAGAGGGACACATCCGCTCTGCAGCCATTTCCTTGMACTTTGTGGTTAATATGGTGTGGAAGGTAGGATGTGTAGCTAATGCAGAGATTTCAAAGTGAATAAAACAATTTATGCATTTCCTGCAATAGCTTGCTGCAGCTCACACAAGAGCGGATGATTGTGGATGGGGGAACCTTTTCTATGCTTAGGAGACTCTGGAGTATCTTAGCTTTGGTACTGTKCTATTTTTTTTGCTATCTTTTGATGCTATGCCATCTCTGAGTATCTCCGCCCCTGCCCCTTGGTCCTGATCTGTGTGCGCATTCCCAACTGGGCTCCTGCCCGTCCTTGTCCCCATGGCAGTGCCCAACGCCCAAGGACCCTGCACCTTTGGTGGYGGGGAAGGGACAGGCTCTGGCAGCCAGGACTGGCCCGGCCCTGCTGGCAGCCACTGGCCCCAGGAGCCCCTAGCCAGCGGCGCCCAGACTGTAACATAGACGGCTTGCATTTTACATTACATTTTTTACCATATTAAGAGTTTTTTGGCAGTTGCAGTGGTGTAAGGAGAAAGGAATTGGTCCCCTGAGAGGGACATGTCATGATTTGCTTTGGCCTGAGGAACAAGAATTTAATTTTAATTAAATAATATGAGGAAAAAAAAAGCAGCATAGATGTGTTAATTCTTTGGTCTGAAATGTGCTTAGACTGGGTTATAAGATGTTTTGGCATTGGGTAATTAGGGTGATTAGAGAAGATAATTGTAAAGTTGTACTATTTTGACACTAACAATTCAGATACTGGTAATGTCACTCTGACCCTAAGAAGATCATGTGCATTATATAAATGAACTGCTGCTTAACCAGTGAACTAAGCAACCTGAAAAGCACTTTTTCACAGATCACTAAAGACAGCTTTAAGAAAATACACTCGTAAAATAGCTTAAGTTTTTAACCGAAATGTTTGAAAAAGGATCTTTAGAGATATCTCCAACAATTACATCCTTTTAATATTTATAGATCATATTGTTTGTAATTGAAAGATAGTTATGAATATGGAACAAATAAAAAAAAMCACAAACAAGGGTTTTTTTGTATAATTTATATTGTCTCTGATGATAGTTATACTAGAATACTAGAATATTTCTTCCCTAAAGAAAACTCAATAACTTGATATTCTAATCTCAACTTCTTGCGACAAGTGATTCAAAATTCATACATGAATTTAGCCCATACTTCAGATCATTTTGTATTATCCTGGTTATCAAAGCTAAACAGGTGTTATTACACCTTTAAATGTTTCAAAAATAGCTTTGTAGGTCATTTCAGGAATGAAAAATATTTGGGAAAATCTGAAAAATCCATATATCTTTCTATCAGCYTGTATTGGAAGCTACAGCTTTATGTACAGAAGACTTCATGTACTGTTGTTATTTCTTTTTTTTCTTTGACATTTACCAAATCCATCACCAAAAATGTTTTATTCTCTTATTAAAAATAGTAGAGGAAGCATCAAAAATGAGAAAGGATAACTSCAAAATAAGGCAACAGCATATTGTTATATGAACTTCATTACTGAAATAAGATTGTAAGATTAATAATGAGCTAACTAAAAGCAGTTAAAGTTTTCAAATTTGCAGAATATTTTTCAGATTAAAAAGGGCTCACAGAAGCAGGCTCAATGCACCGAACATTTGAAACTGTATTAAGTCCTATATATCTTATGTCCTATATATCTTAAGTCCTATATATCTTATATACCACAAAACCATACACATAAGTACAGGAACCTGTAGTTACATTAATGTTATTTTAGTCATGAAAAACAACAGCTGGCTCAAATTCTTTCAGGTTGCAAAMTTCTACTACATAAAAAAAAAAAAGTCAGATACCAAATGCCTTTCTTTCCCATCTCTTCTTTTAGGAAACAAAAAACCTTTTGCATTACTGTGCATTATTTCTAGAGTAAACTTAATGACTGCATCTCTGTCTCTTGAAGAACATCAGGACTATAAACCATTGTTACAATAAAATGCCCAAAGTTTATAAAAAACTTGCAAGCAGAAGAGTTTTTTGTTAGGAAATGTTCTGTTTGAAAACGGAATGTTTAATAGACAAAGTGCCTTTTAAACAACGTCAATTTTTTTGGCCCATTTTTTTCTGTTCCTTTTTTATGCCAATATAGTTTCTAATAACTTGTAGCTTTGCTTACATAACTCCTATCTTGAAAGAAAACATTTAGTCATTGAGCTAATCAGGTTGGCTAGCAAAGGTTTCACATGTTTTACTACTGATAGCAGTTATTTTTACATCCCAGGTAATAAAAAGCTATTTATCCATAAAAGAAGAAAATCACTTAAAAACAAACAAAAAAAAAAAGGAAATATTACAAGCATATATTGATTTGTGCAAGAGGAGAGCATTTTCTCTTGACTTCCTGCAGCGGTCTAATGGTCTTCTTGTATATGATTTTTGTTGAAACATTTTCCCCTCCTCTTTTTTGTTTTTTTTTTTTTTTTTGATCTTTTGAATATATATGCACCTATCACCTCTGTGATTCTTTTCTCCCTCTTTTCATTCTTAGATAATATCATAGATAATATAAATGGTCTTTTAAAACAGAGAACCATCTTTTTCATCAACACAGTTTCTATGCTTTACTAAAGAATAAAGCTTTACAGAGGTAAAAAAGGAACATGAACAACTAGTAATCTATCCGCATGGCTCATGTGAGCRTGCTCGCACATCCAGCCATCAGTCCGAAATGCGCTGGTGATTTACTCTTCATCTATGAACACAGGAGAATTATTTGTCCCTTCTTTGAGAACCAAACCCATCCCCTCTGGTTCTCAAGTGAATTGTAGGCACATTGTCACTAATACAGGTTTTTCCAGAGCTTCAGGACTAGCTCCCAAGCCCTAATGCACACTTTCTAGGACTCCTAGTGAAATTCCCAAGGTGCATGTATCCCCAAGTGACCTCCCATGTGCTATGGAACTGCAGTTATGCATTGGAAAGATCCACAGCCTCTGGGGTAGAGAATGGTCTATAATGAAAGTGCTGCTGATAAATGGTCCCTAGGGTAACCAAGTACTGGAAATGTATTTTATTAGGTGATGAGCAGGAGAAGGATAACATCTGGATTCACAGTCCATCAGGCTAAAGCTGCCAAGTGTTTGATTCAAGTTACAGTGCATTTGAACAACACCATAACAGTTAAATGGATTCCCATGGCAGAGATCCTAATGCAATTTGGAAAATGAAATAGCAATAGAGCAATGGTGTTCACCTTTGACATGAAAAGCATGACAGAGAAAAAAGTCTATCTGAGAGAGAGCATACAGTCAACAGCCGCTTAAGAAAGCAAAACAGTGAGCAAGAGAGCTCTTTGAGCTGGAGAAGGCTTAAAACCCAGATCAGTATGCTGCAAAAGTGAGTGACCCATACACTGAGACCARCCCTTCATTTTATAGCACCATTCACAGCTTCAGGTTAATGGTCCTGAGGGAATACTGATCACATGAACTCAAATGGCAGAATTACCAAGTTTCATGCATCATACGGTTACTAAGATACTGGCTGTTAGAAACACAAACRCCCTACATTGCATGCTTTCATATACAAGCTGCCCGTGGATGATTAAGACAATGCCTAAATATTTTTGGACCACAGAGCAAACCTTTAACTGATGTGGAGCAGCATGAGGTAAGCACACTTTCATCAGAAGAACCTGACCTTAAGTATCTTAACCAAGCTCAGACAGGATTCCAGAGCACCAGATAGGAGCAGGAGAGGTGCGTGCTTGGAAAAAGGGRTGTATCATGCAACCAATGCACTCTGAATCTGGTTGGGTACATAAAGCAGTCTCAGTGAATGAAAGGTGCCCTAGCTCTCCGAATTCCATGTGTTGTGTTTTTAATGATGGAATTCATGATTATACTTGCATAGCCTTGGCTTTAATAGAATTTTATATACAGATTTTTTTTTTTTGGATTGTGGTATACTATAAAATCATTAGAGATTGTTTTATTATTTGCCTGCAAGAAAAGAACGCTATAAAAATTAGTCTACTTTATTTAGGGATAAGCATATCTTTCCAGAAAAAAAAAAAAGTGAGAGCTGAGCTTCTGCCTTACTATGCTTTTGATCTTGTTACAGCTTCCCGTTATATTGACCTTGATTACTGTCTTTTCCACGTTCTGCATACTTGTTCTATCTCACCTGAACTCGTGCCATCACTGTGTTCAGGTATCTCCAGCCTTTGTCATCCAGAACAATATTTGGAGCCTGCAAACAGCACACCATAATAAAATTTAAGAATGGCTGTGTCTGTGAAGATGTTCTCTAAAATTTAAGAACAGCTATGTCTCTGAAGGGAGCCTCCCCTTGCTTCCAAGATCAACAATGGGACTTTCACCAAAAATTGGACTGACAAGTCTTGTAATAATGGTTTTGATGGATGTGGGATTTAGCTCTAACTTATCAATCAACTATTAGGTCAGTCAGTTATATTTGCCAATCAGTTATAGATTGAAAGGTAGACAATATTCTGACAACYCTGATTTCATCAAATTATTGTTTGCCTGCAATTTCAATGGAATTTTAAGTTAMAGCGCATGCATTGGCATGTGTTAAGAAACATGAATATAGTGATCAGACTGAGTCAGGGAAGCATAAGCCACTCAGTATCAGGATACCAGCACCAGAAGTTGGAAGCCATTCCTGTTGGAAGTACATATACAGTGTTATCCTGTTGCTGACCACCTTCCAGCTACACGKAAAAGAAACTGACAGCATATTTCTGCTTCATTCAAGTCCGTGGGGATGAACAGCTCTAGACATGTACGGACTGGCAGAGATTTTATCAGGTCTTTGAGGCCCTAGCTTCACATCACAGCACGTTCATTGATGGTATCAGTTTTAGGCACTCCTGTCACCTCCAAGCTCCTCTGCACATTCCGGCCCTCGGATCCCGCCCATTATCAAGTTTATCCTCTCTTATTCATTCCAGGAGAGCAAGTTGTTTCCCTTATTCCTGAGTCAGGCATAAAAGAGAGATTCAAGTCAAACTTCTGCTGGACTCAGAAGGATCTAGTGGAGAAATTCTGTTGTGACCACTAAACATTTTGGAATAATTGTATTGTTGTCCTACAAGCTTTCTTACGTTCATGTATGGTGCCTCTGCAGCTCCTCTGTCCATGACACATATGACAATCAGAGAGCTCCCAACTAATTTCTGTTGGGTACCTGTCTCAGTCACTGCTGCTTTGACCTAAACAAGCTGATTCCGGAGGGCTASAACAGTAGTTGAGACTATAAACCCCTCTATATTAGGAAGTACTGAAATGTGACCAGTTCAGAATCTTTTCTGATCTCTCAAAAATAGAAAACTAGAGCAAACTGTCTTACTTCCACTCATCCGCCCTTCTCCACATGCTGAAATGCTTTGCAGATGCCCGGCACATACCCCACTACATTTGGGTTTTTTTAACAATGCAAAGATCAGGACACATAATGTGGGTACATGACATATGAAGCTCTCAGCCGTTTTACAACTATAATGAATTAAAGAGAAAGAGAGTAATTAGTTTGTGACAAAMTTTGTTAACATCTTCAAAACGGCACTCCACCATACYGTAATATTCTAACACAGAAAATAAAATTTAAAAAATYGCTTTTTTTWAAAATGAGTTGACTGATATTCAAACAAGAAAGACTAGGTATGATAAATAGATAACTGCTATTCCTGCCTCCTTCAGACCCACATGCACACCTGCTTTGCCACTGCAGACAGCAGATAGCTGCAGGGGTCTTCCTGACACACATCCTGCATACCATAAAAATAGCTGTAGAATATGAACTGTGACCCCCTTCAGCTTTGATAGACTTGTCATTTCTCAAGATTTTCCACCCATCATGCACAATCTTTCTCAAGTTTAACTCTCTGCTTCATATGAAGCTCCCCTGAGGGAATTTCATTGCACCTCAGATATTACTTTAATTGTTTTCAAGTGGAAATAATGAGTTTTACATGTGATTAGTTCTATTTGTAACCACATAATTTCTTTGAACAATTTTAGTTGCTCTTTATTTGTATGCAATAATTGTGATTTCTGAACATAGCTGTAAAATAAATCTCACTTTGGAGTTTCCCCAAGGCTGGTGTAAGGAGGAGAATCAGGATAGCAGCTGTAAAGAAATGATACACTTTTCCCTCAAGGACTAGAGACTGTTTAACTTTTTGATTAGCATTTCAATCAGTAAAGGCTTTCCCTATTCTTTCACAATTTAGGATGACAGTCAAGAGAGTTAATGGAATAAAAGTAAACTATTGTCTGCGGGAATTACTGAAGCGAGCCCAAAGTGMGATTTGAAGGCAGATGCTGCTCTTTACAATTTTCAGATAACCCCACAAACCTATCAACCAAAAAACACTGCTGCCATGAAGTATCTCCAACATGGATAAAACCTGACTTAGAAATCTTGTCCACTTCTCATGCATCTTCTCCTCTCTTGAAGGAAATCAACCAACAAACTCTGCATCAAACTGGTCAGAGCAAATACGTTACACTTCAAGGGAAAAAAAAAAAGAAACTCAATTCTGGATATTCATCCAAATGGATCTTCACAGCCTTATTGAGGTTTTTGTATTTTCTTTAGAAAGTAAAAGTATTGCACAGGAATGTATATAGCTCATCCCTACATATATATATGTAAGACTGACATGTATAGTCTTAGAGAATAGATAGCAATCTAGGGAATTTATTGCAGAGGATGGATAACATTCTGAAGCTCCAGGCTCCCCACAGGAAGAAGAACTGTGCTTCTTAATAATGCTTGACACTTCTTTGAGTTTGGCAACAGACCCTTTGGGTCAGGTTTCCCCAGAGGGTGCCTGGTACTGCTGTTATAGAAAAAAAAAAAAAAAGACTTCAGTCATCTGCTGGGGTGGCAGTAAGAGCAGTTATCATCTCTTTGATCTTCATCCACTGAAAGAAAGTATGCTGAAGGCAGCATCKTCACTCCTTTAAGAACAGGAACAATGGGGAGATGGTGAGAGAAGCTCCCATGCTTCTTTTGCACACATGCTAAGCTGTGTGCAAAAGTAGGAAAAGGCATTCAGACACTCTCTTGCCTCTTTGCAGGAAAGGTCAGGCTGTCCTGGTTTGGGACTTTTCTCCTTTAGTGAAAAAACGAGTTTTGCACCATGAAAGGAAACACATACCACARCTTGAGAACCCCTGCTTTAGGCAAYGATAAGATTGAAACACTAAGCTCTCACAAGGCAGGAAATGCCGAGYAGATGACACTTGGCCCTCTGCACTCTGCACATCTACTTTGGCCAGTAGCACAACAAGACCAGGGACTAGACCCTTTGCTCATCTCTTCCCACAGTGCTGAAAGATTACTGCAATACTTTAGAATACCTAAACTTGGTACAGACAAACCAGGAAAGTCAATAGAAGATAGTCAGTTTAGATATTTAGCAGAGGATGCAAAGAACCTGACTGTGCCTTCTTGTGCCAAATTAACTCCATTATTTTTCCATTCTCTACTAGTTATATTCAACTTTGTAGGAGGTAACATTTGAGTTTTATGATAATTTATTACACTTATTTATTATTGACCTTGTTTATAATGGTACATGAAAAGGGCCAGCCAAGAATGAGACTCTTTTGCCTGAAGTGCTGTATAGACCTTACAGTCTATATAACCAGACAAGGCACGCTCACACTGGGGAAGGAGATGTACTGAGAAAGCCAAGTCAAGAAGACGTGGAAGAAGGCGRCTGGATCAAAATCTGCACCTGTCAGCAACAGCCCAATTAAAACCAGGGGTCACAAGGGACATCAGCTTTGCAGCCTTCTAGCCTTGTTCAAACCAGCAGGTTGCTTGCTCATTTCTTTGGTTATACCCTGATGCCACATRTATCATGAATCAGTGATTACTGCACTATTTACTCCACAAAATCAGCAATGCTGTGTTTCTGTGTGGGTTTATCACCAGCCACCCGATGCATAAAGCGATGTCCCATCAGCAGTATCCAAACCATTTCATCCTTGTGTCAGATTTGGCTTTGCCATCGAGTAGTAAATGCCTCAAAACGATTCTCTTATTGCCATGTATCTCAGGATCACTGACACTTCTGAAGGGCCACACTCATTTTGCATGACAGAAAATGTCTGTACAAAGACTATACAGACAAATGGGGATTTAAGCTCTGTATTTTGCCTTTTTCCCCTCAAAAAGGAAATCATTTATCAATGCATGAATATTGCCTTGTAATTTTATTACAAACTAATGAAAGTCTATCGTCAAGCAATGACAGAACTTTTGCTCTGGGAGTTATTCAGCACCTGGAAAGGAGAAACTTAAACAGCAGAGCAATTTACCAAATGAACATTCCTTTCAAAAAATCTTTCCTTTTCTTTCAGAAATACAATTTATGGAGCCTTTCAAGGAGGA
Source organism: Eudromia elegans (assembly GCA_003342815.1). Taxonomy (NCBI): domain Eukaryota; kingdom Metazoa; phylum Chordata; class Aves; order Tinamiformes; family Tinamidae; genus Eudromia; species Eudromia elegans. Next base: position 1,520,640 of record PTEX01000050.1, on the reverse strand, counting down.
AAMATGATGGAAAGGTAAAACCTCCTGTACAAAGTTCAGATTTGCAACTAAATCCACTCAGGCTGAAATTCATCAAAAATTTGACATGCTTGAAAACTGCCTTCCCAGGAGGATGCAGTTTGAAACATAATCCCATTAAATGTAGTGTAGAAAATAAGTTGTCCAGTTTATTTCATCTTGCTCACCAGTCCTGTAACTAAATGATGCAAAAAGAAATGYTGTGGATACATGCAATGAAATGAACTGGCCATATGCCAGGTCTTAGAAGGCTGAACACATCCTAATGTCTCACAGTTAAGAGCAACCTTTATGTTAGACTATCTGGTCCACACCAGTCTGCTCTGAGCTGAGTCACAGTGTTCATGATTAATGTCAAGGCAAACATGTCACTAAAGACATAGAACATTGTTTTTATAGAAATGATCTRTAYATTTTGAGRRAAAAAAAAATCAACAGAAAAATCTTATTTTGAGGATCTAACTGATCAGCAACTGAGTGGCAARTGCTGAGAAGTGAGAGTCTCCCGGGGTCACATCCCTCAGCCTCCAGTCCTAGACAGCTGGTTGGAGAAATTACTTTCTTGCTTTCAGCCCTTCACAGAGGGGACAAAGCAGACCGTGCTGTTCTTGTACTCCCTCCGGTGGTGGATTCCTAAATTGTAATAGGAGAAGTAGGTAAGGGCCATCCCAGACCTCGGCGATGCTGGATCAGTAACGCCACTCGGCTGGCTATATTTGCAGAGGAACCACCAGGAGAAGAAATGGAAAAATATGTGTATAGATCCACACTCTCCTTTTAATCCTAAATCTCTGAAGTCTTTGGTGGCTACCTCCAAAAAGTAAAACATGTATCTGATCAAAGGGAATTCACTAACCAAAACCACCGATGTTTAAGYAAAAGTCTTCTGTAGTTTTTACAGAAGTGGTGTATTTTTCCACATCTGTATTCTCTTTGGAGATATGTGTTATCCCCTACCCCCTACTGCATTTAGACCAAACTTCACTTAGTTTATTTCATTATTCAATAGAAGTTGTGACTCTAAAAAGCAACATTTGTAACGGTGATTATTCACTCTAAGAGGCACATCAGTCTACATACGGCCTTGAGAAGGACTTAACAGCATCATTAGCTTGAAAAGGTGTCAGACAGTCAGTGTTGTACTTGACAAATTCACCCTTGCATCAYCTAGGCTGGCTTCAATGGCTTCCCTCTGGTTGGAGTAAGTGGCTTTACTATAGATGCTAAACTGAGTTAGAACTGATTAAAACACTGTTTGATTTAATGCATTAATTAATTCTTTACATAAGGAGACAACAAACACATTTTGGGGCAACTGAGCCAGAGCYGCTATGGGTGCTATATTTATTCTCTTCTTATGATACCTGCCTTTGATGGTAACTCTGCTTTTTTTAAGAGCACTAGGTTCACTTCCCAGCTCCAAATGGGAACATAGTATGCTTGAAAGCATATAKTAAATCAGGAGCAGGGCAAGCATTGTGCAGTCAACATGGCGCACACAGAAACAGCCTCATCTAGAAGAGATCCTCATATTTCAGGGTCAGTTCCTTTCTGATATAACGCCAAGTCCATATTTCCACTCCATATCCTCCAAAAAGGCATCCCAGACTTTAAGCTCCACCATTAACAGTAGTCAAGCCGTTTCAATGCATTATACTTGACAGAGGGATGCGAGTTGCCTCTGCCCATGGCAACACCCATGGCCATTGTAGATGGCAGCATCTAGCAAAGAAAAGGAAAATTTGGGCAATCTAGTTTGCTCTAGATTGCATGAACTGCTCAAGGCAGTTCACACATACCTTCTTTTCTCTGATATTTTTGGATATGTGTGTATGGGTTTAGGAGCCTTTCTGTTCTTGAAGCCAATTTGTGGTAAATTATGGTCAAACGGTTTGTGCATCCACCAAAATGCCACCCTCCCTCATCCCTCTCCTTCAAAGTGCTAATGAGACTCAATGGCGGTGGACTCCTTCACTCAGACTAAATTCCCCCACTCCTCCCCTTTACTCCAGATAGCAGTAGGAGAAAGATAATGAAACTGAGTCATTGCCTTCTCTCCCTGAMGTCCACACATGCTTGCAACCTGCAGGTTTTCTCCGTACTCCAACCTGATACGCTAATCATGGCGAGCTAGCCTGGTTATCACTATCTATTAATATGCTCTTTTAAGTGCCATTACTTTCATGTCAAAATTGTACAGACATCTCTTGACCACTTATGCTGCTTATTCACTGACAACATCTTGTTTTAATGTTGCACAAAGGTCAGCATATTGATAAAAGTATGAGAAATCTAGCCTGAACAAAGGASTCTGAGTTCCATATGCCAGCCTTTGCACCCTAACAAGCTGTAAAATATGGCAGGCAATAATGGCATAAATAAAGAGTGAGGTTTCCAGAGCCGTGGAATTTGTCTTTGTTTTCATTTAAGTACTCTCTAGGTGCTCTAGGACAGACAGATGAAGATTTACAGTATATGTATGACAGCTAATTTGTATAGAGATTTAAAATGATTATTACGTCCTCTGAACAAATTTAAGGCAGCACATATGAAGAAAATATGTTTACTATYTCATAAGATGATAGAAAAAGCAGCCAAAACTAAATGAAGGGGGGAAAAAAAAAAGAGAGAGAGAGAGAGATTTTGGATAGGTATGAGGTAAACATTCTTGAGCAAGTTTTCTAATGACATATGGAGAAAGCCAAGAAGAGAGTTGGATKCGATCACCTTCAGGAAATGTGTTTTCTTTCTCTTCTGACAAGAATTCTAGGATGTATTCTCTATTAGYCTGGATTTTCAGCAGCTGATGAAATACTTACTGATTATTTCTAGAAACTAATAAAGTAGAAAGGGGAAAAATCACTGAAGGGTAKTTACTAACTCATCAAGGGCATTTCTTCTGCAAGGACTTCAGTTTTAGGGACTGACTCCACACAAGTTTGCTTCACAGGTTCTATGATAAGATGTGATACTATGTTAACTTTGCTTCTTTTAAATTCTTTCTTAATTTGCTCAAGTCCTGTTGAGAAATTGTGCAATACCAAGTATTACTATACCATACAAAATACCTAGGCAGTTCATTCACTTTTGGGCTCCTCCTAAGAGAATTTACTCAGGAGGTGAAAGCTTGTGTGCTTGCATCTGCTGTATGCCATTGCATTACCTCAATAGCAGTCATTCAGACCTATTCCCTATATATCTGAGACACGTAGACAGAAAGGACAGGAAAAAACAATACACTTATTTATATTATACTAGTTGCTCTTCCCTTAACTCTTTTCCTCAAGAGAATTGCCAAGTATTGTTAATGGCCAAATTTTTGCTAAATCTTAAGTTATCTTTTCTTTTCCTTTAGTAAAAAATATGCTGTGTAACATCAGCGTGTCGTAAACTGTTAAGTTTTTTCCTGATGCATTTCCTCTTTTTGCTCAGGCTGACTGCCAGTGTTGCACTGGAAAATGGTTTATCTCCCACTATAGATTAAAAAAGAAGGCAGTGAGTATCAACTAAGAATTAGAACTGGGCAAAGAAATGTCAGCAGAAACATATCCTGCGAGAACACACAGGGTCACTGACATCAAAATGGCTGACACCACCAGAATTTTGTTGTAGAAGAGAGTGCAGAGGAAGACAAGGAGAAGGGGAGTATTTATATAGTCAAAAAAGCTGCTTCAACCTTCTTTCTGAAAAAAGCATGCCAACTTTTCACTATGAAATTACTTTCATCTTAAACATTTTATCCCAATTTTCTAAAAATCTATCTCAAAACTTAATATTGAGTCAATTCAAAGYATTTTCTTTGTAGAAAATGAAGAAACATTTGCATTTTGATCCTAAAAAAAAAATCAAAAGAACATTTCCCGACTYCTTCAAAAAATGCAATCTCCTTTTACTTTCCAGTTTTCTCCAGAATGTATGAACTGGTTCAGATAGATAAAAATTGCCACTCCTGAACCAAACTGAGGTCTTCATTTGCCGTTCAAAAATAGGTTTTTTGATCGCACCTCTTGCTTATTCAGTTTTTAATTTTCCGGCGTCTGTGCACTTCCTGGTCTYAGGAATGACAGGAAATGGAAGTACCAAAATACTGTGCAAATGGCTGCGTCAGTGGTAATTCTGGTTTGGCCGAAGGAATGGAAACACTAGCAAAGTCCTGAGTGAGCCAGATCTTGAAAAGATTCCTAGCCTGATTTCCAAACCAACATGGTTCAGATAGGTTTTGGATAGCAGTTAAACCTTATGATGCTTCTCAAAGTGAACCAAACCCAAGCTTTGCCAACTGTCAAGGAATATACAAGGCGGTTCTTCGAGCTATTCAGTRGGCAACAGGGAAAGAACAAACACCTCAGGACTGTCCGAAGGGTCTCCTGTGTGACTTTCTTCCTTTKGTTTCCTGTGTTCAGGCCTCCCCTTCCCCGATGAAGCTCACTTCCACTCTGCTTCTAGTTCTAAAATCTTATGTGTGTGTATGCAGTCAACCTGTCATCTCCATTATGTATTTCATATTATAAGGTCCAGTTTACATTGGCTGCATGCAGAAACATTAGTATTAACTYCTGATCAAAAGTTCTAGTGACTCTTTCAGTAATAACTCTCACAAGTTTTATTTTTTTTCTTTAATAAGGGTCTTTAGAATTTAGKGTACAGAAGCATTGTTGAAAGTGTTTTATTTTCAGAGCTGATGCACCCTTGGTTGTACTGCCCATTTGCAGTAACAATACTGTGAGGATCTGGAGCCACTTACAGTTTTATTTATGGTCTTGGGTTTTGAGTCACAATTAGAGTAACTTTTCCAAATGTTTGGGTTTGTAGGCGCCATCCAAATGGATCCTTAACTTGGAAAGYTTTGATTGTGTTTAGTTTCCCTCTACTGAACTACCTTAGTGGCCCATCTTATATTGCTGAGTGTTGTGGAAGCTATCCAGGGCATTAAATGCTATTGAATACTCACAAAGAATGTGCCAAGGAAGAAAAAGAAAACAATTGTTCCTTGAAATATTCAGCCTGTAACGAAAAGAACTTTTAACAGAGGTGTTCATTTCAAGAAGAAATTTCAAGCAAACTTTCCTCCCTTGTAAGATCTAAGATCAATATTATACTGAGAAGGACACGTGGTTCAGCAAAGCTTTGAAAGCATAAAATTTAATAGTTGTGGTATAAGTCATCAAGATTTTAAAATAAGAAACACTTGTGTCTTATTGTTTGTACAAACATATGCACATGCACACACAACACTGCCACTGAGATAAAAGCTAAGTGAATGGTTCTAAAGCTATGGCATAAACAATACCAAAGTAGGTGTGATAATATGTGCGGTCATCTCAAGACTTACATATCTTATGAAGAGAATGAGTTTCACTTAAAATGTTGCATATCAAAAATAAAAAAAGATTGTCTAGATTCTAAAGATATGGCTGTGTCCCTAGTACAATACTATAGTAATGCTCAGCTTTCTTATGTATTTCGTATGGCCAAAAAGCATGGGTGAATAGAGGATAAAAAATACAGTAACTCCAAAATGTTCCAACAATGTACTATAAGAATAGCATACTATTACCTGCCTTTCCATAAACAAGGTTAAAGGAYAAGGTTAGTTGAGATATTTTGTAGAAAGTAAGAATGTTTTATATTAATATTTGACACGCAGGGAGGGAAAATCAAGAAAAGCCCAATTGGCTACAGTCAGTCTCTCTAGACCTCACGGTTTCTTATTAGACAGCTTTCAAGCTACCTTCCCAAAATGAAAGCGATTGTTCTGTYGCCAATATGTGTTTATTTGAAATAGCAATAAAAATAACACTAAATAATGTTTTCCTTCCCCATCCAGTTCTGTGTAATTCAGGTTTGGAATATGATGTTTCCCTCACTTTGTCTAATATTGCAATATGTTTCCACTCAGGAGATACGGGTTAGAGAGCAACTGTTACAAAGAGGATCTTTTGACCACAAAAGGCCAAGACTGCTCTCAATTCAAAGTAACTTTGGTCTATGTCTAACCCAGCAGACCCTAAAGATCTTCTAAATTTTGGGGCCCTAGTGCATGTCCTGGCTTCCTGATATGCACATGTGCATCAGCCCATTCTTCACRTTCCTCCTCTACTTTGGTGCACATGTTCTGACTGGGACCATAGTTTGGACAGAGAGAAACATACTACAAACTGCCATTTACCCCTCATTTAAATACAGCCATGGGAACCAGATGACCAGATTCTAGACTACTTGATGCAACTTGATGATTTCTGTGATGCATCAGCCTGCTTGAAATTAGTCCAATAACTTTTATGGAGGTTGTAAGAAGTCTTATATTCATCAATCCCTGCAGACCTGATGGGGCTCAATCCTGGAATCACAAATAAATTGAGATTTATTTATTGGAATTATCACTTGTGTGAGAACTCTGCGACCTCCTTGCTAATAAACTACTGAAAATCTTCCCACATCAGAAAATCATGTATTCACTAAGCTAAAGATGTATAGGTGGTTGCTTTGTTTCTTTATAACCAAGAGAAATCTAATGTAAAACTATTATTTGTAAWTAAACAGGGATATGCCTCTGTAAACATCTAAAAGCCCAACCTGTTTCCGAAACTAGCAAGGATGTCAAGTTAAAGCAGCCCAAAAATCTGTTTAGTCAGATCAAAACACAGAGACAACCTCCTTACCACTATCACCACCAGTCATCATCCAATTTGAAGTTCAGAAGCCCGAGCTGCTCAAAATAAAAAGTGAAAACTCTGACCCATGTAATCATCTTTTAAAAATGACACTGATGCCAGGAACTTTAAAGTTGTTTTCACTAGAGGTAACTTAAATGTAGCCATCAGGAAGTTGCTGAGGTTCATTTTTTGGCAGATACACCACGGTGGTTAAGGAGACCGTGCCCTTGTCACAGCCACCACCTGTCAAGGTGCACATTCCATGCCCATGATGAGGTGATACCAGCAGGGCCGTGCACGCTCTCCCCCATAACCATCCCGCAGCTTTCATGAACCTCAGGGCCACTGTGCAGCGTGTTCTGTCCCTGTGGTCTCCGGTTATTTTTTAAGATGTCAGTCTGTCTTTATTGTTCTTCAGGCACASATAAAGGGAAATTCTTCATCTGGCACGTAGAAAAGAATTGTGTGGGTTTCTGTCATCACACAGCAAGTTAAAAAAGACATACCTTGCCTTGAACTTTCTATGCAATTGACTTTTTTTTCTTATGATTCATGCAGATATTATCCATGCTTAAGAGAGGTAAATATGAGAAAATATTATACAGTCTATGAGCTACAAGCAAAATGATTACAAGAGTAAAAATTTATTTAGAGTTGTGGTACTTGTTGCTGTTTTTGTGTTTAAGTAGGGAAGTACACAAGCAGTAGAAATAAACCTGTCTCATGTAACCAGAACTCAAAGTTTAGTCTTGCTGGCAGATGTAAAAAGTATGTGTGCCTGAGTGTATGTGCACTGTTTTCCTACTGTGGGTGTCTGAGTGTTCACTACCCATTTTRTGGAAGCGGTATTTCTAATGCCAGCTAGAATTCATATGTGCTAGCTATCTCTGCAAGAAGAACACAGGCAGCAGCCCAGCTACCATAGGTTCACTGCCTGCAGCCACCTAGCAACACRGCTAGTTACACCTTCTGAAAATTCTGAGTTCAGCTCAGTCCCAAATTTTGAATGCACTGGTGGCATAAAGTGGGTATTCCAACGGATTGACTGTTCTGCTCATGGTTTCAAGAAATGCACAYTAAGGTACACAAACTAATGACACACATTCTGCATGGGGAGGAGAGAGAGCAGARGGCCTTCAGAGATGTCACAACTAATGCTGAAGTCAATAACTACGTGAATCTATGTTATTTAGCTTCCAAAGTCATTGGCCATATGGCCTTGGGCCATAATGTGCCTCCTGTGGTTCTGTGAGATAGCATGTTAGCAGCAGTTTACATACACTCTATTAAAAGGTATTGGAATCATCTGGGGTTGATGATGACAGAACAATCACTTGTATTTTACTTTTAGAAAACTAAGTTTTGGTAACATTTCCAGTTTATTGCCATGCTAATAATCTAGATCTTTTTAATATTCTGAAGAAAAGAAATAACATGTAGGTTCTTGTAAACTTGTTTCGCTCATACTTGTTCTAATATGATTGTGAAAGCAAACTCAAAATCAAATTACAATGTTAACCTGTTAGCTAGAATACTATATTGGCTGATACTCTGAAGGTGCTTGAAACAAGGTTATTAAAAAGATAAAATTCACTTGATTTCATCTGTCTTGCACTTGGAGGGAACTCATTTTCTTTAAAGTTTTCAATTAACAGCTTCTAATCTACAAACCATTTCTTTAAAAGAAAAAAAAAAACCTCGATGAGAAGGCAAAACTTCTTCTGAAGAATTTCAGGTATGAACAGCTCTGCCTTCCCCCTCCTCTCCATTTCTCCTTGAGCTGTCCCTATCTCCCCCTTTTTCAAGAGAGAGGGGGAAAGAGAGAAAGATGAAAAGACAGAAAGAGRGAAAGTGGGAAGATCTACAAAATTCTCATTATTTCACAGAGACTTCTTGACAGACTGAGACRAAAATAGGGTCTAATTCACTTTGCAACTGCCAGTAACTCTAGCATAATAAACCTCTAAAGGGCAGAGCCCTCACCAAAACACTTAAAAACAGCTTGAAAGAGGTACTCACTGCCCGTTATGTTTACTTAAGTACTTGTTTAAAAACACATTTAAGGAAAATGTTTTTATTTCTACAGATTGCATTAATTATAGCTTTGCAAACACTGCGAGCTCTACAAGAAGATTGAACTGAGCTATGAGCTGCAAACCTCAGGTCCTGGCTAGAGAAGTGGTTACGGCTTATTTAGCAAGCCTAATGAATTGGCTCATCCATCTCTACACAGAGTTCCATGTTTAGCATCATGGAGACCCATGTTTCGCATCACTTTATAAATAAAAATAAAATAAAACCGGCCAACCAGAGCGAGTCCAAAAGCAGACCTCAGTGCAGCATTATTCGCCTTCGGGAAAAAGAAACACACCAGTACGGGCAGTACCACTGGTCCCGAGCCCTGCGKCGAGCCCCATAGACTCCCCCTTGAGCAGCACGCTTTCCTCCGCACAAACGCGGCGTTTGCCGCGCTCCGCGCTCCGCTCTCCGCACACGCACAGCCCTGAGCCTCAGCCCGGGCAGCGGCTCCTTCCCGGGGGGATGAGAAGCGCAGAGGCGGCGGGGCGATGGCGAGGGCAGCGCATCAACCTGCGCGCTCAGGTGCGCTCGGGGACGGCGCGGCCGGGCCGCCTTACCGTGAGTGCGGAGAGCTTCTGCGCCGGCACGGGCGGGAGCAGCTCCGCGAGCAGCAGCAGCAGCGGCACCCACATCCTGCGGCGGCTCCGGGACGCGCAGGAGGGGGACTCTCCCCCGCCGCGCCTTCTCTGGCTCCTTTTCAATCACTCCTGCTGGGAGGTCCCAGCTTAGGTCCTGTTTTTTCCTTTTTTTTTTCCCCTCTCTCTCTCTTTCTTTCTTTTCTGTCTTTCCCCCACCCCTCGCAGTGTGGGGACAGGGGATACAGGAGATAGCTGGCGCCTCACCCCTGCCTCCTTGTCCCTGCCTCGCTACGGGAGCGTCACCGCGCGGTGCCCCCCAACCCCTCCGCTCGCGGGCCCTCCCGCCGTGCGGCTCCCCCGCCTCCCCCGGGGCTCCGCGCCGCCCTCCGCCTCGGAGCGGCGGCCGCCCGGCCCTGGGGGTCGCGCCCCGTCCCCCCAGCCGCGGTGGGGAGGATGGGGAGGAGCGGGGAGGACCGTGCCGCGGCAGCCGCCGCCGGTGTGCGCAGCCCGGGGCGCCGCGGCAGGCGCGGCCGCAGCTGGCGAGCGCGGCGGTGGCGACTTCGCGGCAGCCTCCCCTGCCCTGCTCCTCTTATCCGCCCCCGCGCCGGCCCGGCCTCCGCTTCCTCCTCCCCGAGCCGCAGGTCCCGCCGAGGATCCCTCCCCGAGGCGCCCGCGGGGGCAGGCGGCCCCGCGCGCCCGGGGGCTCGGCCCCGCACCCCCGCCTAACCAACGWGTTCAGGCGGAGCTTGGCGGGGGGCACTGAGGGGCGCCCCAAAACTTCCCCTCCCAGCACACCCCGCACCGCGGTGTGTGCCTCCCCTCCAGTGTCCCCCGCTCCCCTTCCAGGCACGCCACTGTGCCGTGCATGCCACTGCCCCCCTGCACCACACTGGCCTCGCTGCCCAYGGCGCTGCTGCAGCTGGCCTCCATGGAGCACGGGCCAAGGCTGCCCGTTTGCTGTCGGGCACGAGAGCTGCAGAGCAGCGTTTCGTGGGACGGCTGTCACTGCCAGGCCCTCTCCCCACAGCGGGCAAGCGGCGGGCAGTTGGGTGGGGAAATGCAGGCTGCTGTGGTGCTGTCACTACACATACGACAAATCCCACGTAAAACCTCMCGAGTGACAGTTTTTTGTTTCTCTTGTTTATGGTTCTGGGGACCAAATAAGGAATTTCATTCTCTCCTTACTATGAATCACCAGAAGATCTGAAAGAAACCCTTTTACTGCAGCTCTCTTAGTGGAGGAATCCCCTGCTCCTCCCCTGAGACCCACGGATATCTGCCAGCATGCYGAGGTCCCCAAGGTTCAGTGGTACCAAGGAGGCAAAAGGGAATAATATCTGTATTATTCTTAGGGTTTATTCATTGCCAGTAGAAGAATGAGGCTGAAAGCCCACTAGGGAGGCTGCCAAGCAGAGCAGTCCCAGCACACAGGTGACAGATTCCCTTGAGGGTCCTTTTCTGACTTTGTCACAGTGTTATGACAATTTCCTTACTTCTGCAGACACAGTGTCTCAAGCAGGGCTGGGGATGGAGCACAGAGCCCTGATCAACAGGTTTGCACACAGTGAACAAAGAATGCGAGATGTATAAGTGAATTACAGACACTAAACTTCTGTGCCAGCTTGGGAGACTCTCTGGGGACTTCCYCACATTCTCCAGTGTTCACAGTATGTGGCCCACAGACTAGTCACAGTGTGGGCAAACAAGGCCTCAACTGGGCATCCAAACAAGRCCTCAGCTGGAGGTCTCAACTGGGCACCCCTATTAGCTAGAGTTTGCAGAGCCCGCTTTTCAAAAGTTTTTGTACAACTTGGTAGTCAACAAGTAGGATTTGCCTGCATGTTGATAGGTGTGTGCTTTCATAATATCTCTTGGGCTTTCAAAGGGGAGAAAAGACAAGAAAAATACCATATGGCATTACCAAGGTCAGACAAGAGTGGTAGGCCTCCACAGATAGAGGTCCTCCAAGACAGAGACCTCCACCCATCTCAAACTAGTAACATTTTACATAGAAATAGCAAATCAACATTTGCTGTTGTAGAAAGAGTGGGTTGTGTCAGCAGTGTGGGTTCAGTTTGACAGGATTTTTCCAATATGGATATGGAAAATTCAAACTGGGAGGAAGGAAGAAATATTCAGCTTTTAATATCAAGACTACAAAAAATAAAACCTCTCCAAGCAATATTATAATGTCAGAGATGGGCCACCAGATCCAAACAGAGCTGTACTATTTGGTCTACATATGTACGGGTTCAGCCACATGCCTTTCATTGTAGGAGCAGGGAGTTGTTTGACAAAAGATAATGCAGTTCTTCTTCTTATAAGGAGACTCTTATTCTCCTTTGAGCTCCTGACACCTGCTTGTGAAGAATTACCTCACAAGCCCTGCATTCATTTCTGCTTTTTTCTCAAGCATCATTCTGCAAACTCACTTGAGATACAACATACRCTTGGTTGTTTTAAAAGTTTGAAAAATAATGGGAAATAATGTTTAAATTCAAGCAAGGAGATCTTTTAATACTTAAAGAATGCACATATACTTGCAGAAGTGCAAATAAATACAGAATAGCTTTTTCAAAGCTGTCTGGCCAGAACTTGCCTCTTTCTCATCTGTTTCTGCATCACTGGGCACCCTGAAGTCCTGATCCATAACAGAGACAGACAGAGACTGTAGCAACACAAATAATAACAAAAAAGACGTGTTTATATAAATATGTGTATATATATATATACATATACAAAACAGCATTATTACTTCACTTCTTACAAAGATAGTAAATCAAAACTAACTGACAGAAATGGGAAGTCTCCCATGGTGGCAATATGAATATGAATGAAAAGTCCACAGTGATCCTAGGCTCTAGCTCTATAGTATTCATGGTATCATTAAACTATATTCTGAGGCTTTCATATTTGACAAAGATGATTGCTCCAGACAAAGGTGATATATATATATGTTCAGTCTGAAAGAAAAATAAATATTTGTTGTCTTGATTGTTTGTATTTTCTCTGAGTAATATGGAGGATGGAGTCCAAGAGATGAGCAGGAGATTCTGGAACTTCTTAATGTAAAAGAAATGAATAGAAAAGGGAGAGGAGCGGAGAGGAGAGGAGCGGAGAGGAGAGGAGAGGTCATTCAATAATTTTCTTTCTTTCTTTCTTAAGTAGGAAATGGTCTTTGTAAGCATTTTTAACATGCATTTTTTAACACAGCTATGAGCAAACCACTGATGACTGAGCAGTGCTCTGTGCCATATTAAATGAGGAGTGGAATTTTTTAAATTGCTTATGGGAACCGGGAGCTGCGATCCTGTTTTTGAGAGCTACWCAGGTAAACCAAATCCTAATCCCAAAGCACCAAGGCCCACGCATTATTTGATTATTAAAAATAAAGTCACCAACTTGGCATTTTACAAAGGGGATGCAATGTAGCAGTGGAGTCAAAATTGTGACTGTTTAGGAGGCATGAGGGTTTCCTTGGGAAACACAGAGCTTTGAAAAGTGCTATTATYCAATTAGAATTTTCTGCTTCATTTGTTTGTTTGTTTCTTTGTTTCTTTGTGATTAAAGCTCACCATCTGGAATTTCCTCACTTCTTCATGCTTGGTAGTGTGAGGAAATGGACTTAATTCTTCAGGCCAACAAGAAGCTGTTCTGCATCTTGAAGAGCGATGGCGGAGCAGAGCKGGTCGATTCTGCTACGTTCCCCTCAGCTGAAGGCAGTGCACGCTTTAGATTTTTCAGAAGGAGATTGTTTGTTGTAACACAGAGAGAGGCGTCACAGCTGACTCATCCATCCTRCATTAAATCATCCTTCAGGAACGCCATGGCGCAGTGGCCGGAGGCACTCCTGTTTTGCCCAAGAGTAGAATTTGGAACGGTGAGTTGGGATCAGGRGAAGAGCCTGCGAAAACAGCCAGCTCCAGATTGAAACGAACACCTGGAATGATAAGAAGGATGAAAACACCAAAAGAAGAAAGAAAGAGGAAAAAAAAAAAGAAAAAAAAAGTATTCTTTTGGAAATGTTGCTGATGAACCCAACCTGCAGTCCAATATTTTTGAAACAAACATTGGATTCTTCATGGTTCTGGAAGCCTTGGAAGCAGACTGCAGTTTGGAAAGTGTCAGTATGAAGAGTTCTGTCCAGCGATGGATACATTTATCCCAAATGCTTGTTTATTGGCAGCAACTGGATTTACACCAAAACTGAAAAATGTGCTGAAAAAATATTACATGAAGTGCAGCACAGGTTGTAAAATGTTTTCTGAGTTCTGGTGGAGTAGCTGAAGTAATATGAGAGGCACTAGACAATCATAACACAAAATGACAGCAGAATGTGTAAGTCACAAAACAGCTTCAAGACCATTGGGCACACATCCCAGAATGTTCTTATACAATTATTTCACTTCCTTGGCCAGACTTATTTTCCTATCATTGCTTTTTATTATATGGCTCATCTTTCTAGAGGAAGATCTTTCCACTTGGGTAGCGAATTAAATAGTGAACAATTTGAATGGAAAGATTTAGGAAGTCATCTTTTTGGGAATGTCCTGGATAGSTGTCAAAGATGTGCTTCTTCAGCATCCCCTATGCAATTCTTCCCAACAGAATAGTAAAAGATCTGCCRTACCACTGAATGGAAATGGTTTCATCAGGAAAGTGTGCAATTTTTAGCAGTGGAAAGCTCATACAGTCTCAAATACGTAATGARGTAGTTAGGTATGAGTGAGTAAAGTGTATGAGTACTTCGTATTTCCAGTCCCCAAAGTGTACTGTGTACCAGCTTGCTATTTCAGATCTGTAAACTTGTAGTAACCCCAGAAACCCTCATGTTCCAATGGCTCTTCCTCCACCCTGTGCAAAGTGAGCTTCATGACCTCACTCCCATCTCCTGCAGCCACAAGGTGTTTGTGAAGCCCTTACCRTGCTGAGCAATGTCAACACGGATGCCAAAGCCTTAACAGGCTCAGTGCCCGAGCCACAGCACCACCGCTGACAGGGATCAGCCCAGGACAGGATGGAGGCAAAGTGGCCTGGCAGTGCAAGGAAGGTTCCTGTGTCCCTTCCTGCACTGCTCTTGAGTTTTACAAGGGCTCCAGCCTTCAGAGCTCTTACTGTAGCACTTTGCACAGAGAGCTCTCGTCTGTGGGTGTGAAACACTTGAAATGTGAGCAAGAGCCTGGGGAGGAGCCTGCAACGTGGGAAGGGAACAGCTAGACAGCAGGTCTTGCATAGGGCTGGTGTCTAGAGTATGGGTCCTCAGCCAGCTTTAGGTTACAGCTGAGGCAGAGGAGCAGGCACTTCTGAAGAGCAAGTGGCATCACCTGCCCTCCTATGCACAGAAGTCGCTGTGCTTGACCTAGCCAGAGTGGTTTTACTATGTGCAGCAATGAATTTTATACCACTGGGTTCATCTTTTCTTCCTGAGCTCCCTTTAGAAAGAGGAAAAAAAGCTGTTGGGTACTGTAATGAGAAGTTGAGTTAAAATGTCAAGAAAAAATGCTACAAAGTGAAAAATATAAAGTAAGTCACTCTTCACTCTGAAAAACACCCCTTTTTTCTTCTTGCTTGCAATTTGCTGCAATATTTTTTGCCCAGTTAGTAGGAATAGGTACTCACAGCAACAGTGAAGCAGCAGGTTATCACAGCAGTGGGACATGTCTGCATGTCTGCTTTTAACCAGTTCTTTCCTATTGGACTAATTCTTTACTTTTGATGTTATTTTCATGGACATCCCATTATCTCACTTAAAGCCACTGACTATTGTTCCCGCCACAAGTTTTGTTACCTTTCCTGGCTGCTAAAATAATTAACAATCTCACAGTTTGGAGAGCATGTTGGTAAGTGCTGATGACTCTTCACACCCCTTAAAATACTCTCTAATGTCATGTCAAGAATTCATTTGGGCATGTGTTACTTCACCACTTTAGAGAAAAGACAATTTTTGTTGTTGTTGTTGTTGTTTTAAAGTAAGGCAAAAAGCAGAAAGTTTTACGGGTTTTGGCAGCCTGGTCTTTGTTGTTGGCGTTTCCCTGTAGGCTGAATTAGTGGCAAGCTGCTGGCTCTGTGTGACGCTGAGGCACACCAAGGTAAAGCGTAAAGAGGCACTAAGCGGAAAGACAGCGTGAACAACTGAGTGAGGACTTGTCTCCTTAGACAAACAACCTGCCAAGGGCTTGTCAGTGCAGCGCTGCCKTTAGACAAAAAGCTGGCTTCTCACAGCTTACCAAAACCTTTCTTGTTGTGGTTTTAAAACTCTGACAGGCTCCGTAAACATTAATCCATAAGGTGTTTAAAATTTCATGCTTTAGCAAAGATTTGTGCAGCCTTTGTGGTTTGTATTTATTTCTATGGAGTGACTGTGGCAGGAGAAGAAAGATTCTTGCTTCAGAAGTGTAAACACTGGCCCACTTGAGAGACAGAGATATGAATTACACTAAATATTTAGCAAATGATTGGTTTCCACTGGGAGAAAAAAGGTTTTTTTTGCATTGGAAGAGATACAGAAAAAAAAGTAGGAAAAAATTGAGTAGTTTCATAGCTATTTTCTGAGAAAGAATGTGAAACTCTATCTATAACTGGCACCTCGCAACCCTTAAGTCATTTGGCCTTTCCTGCAGTCACAAGAGCTGGTCAAAAATTCTTCAGTGAAATATGACTTTTCTTGTGTTTCTGTCAGAAAACACCAACTTTTGAAAGGCTACTTTCTTTGTGGAGATGTGTCCATTGCAACAAACCTTTGTTGGGAAACATTTCTTCGGCCCAAACAAGCGCTTCTGCTCAAAATCAGATAAAGCTCTGCCCCTCGGGCTAGCCAAAAGGCTGGCATTAGAGCTTTGCAGAGATATAGGAGACYCAGCTTCCAGATCTTGTTTTGCCTTGCTGACACTCAGTTCCTCCACATCCCAGCTTTGTGCCCAGCCTAATCATCAGGGAGCTGAACTGTCCTGATAGACAGGCAGAAACAGGAGGCTTGATCTTGTGCCAGACAGTAGGGCCAAAACTAGATAAATGGTCTGGACGAGGCAGCACAGATTTGGTTCTGCTGGTTGAGGCAGAGCGGGGCACACACCTTTGTCTCCCCCGCGCGGCGGAGCATCCCAGGCTGTTGGCACTGAGTCCCTGCTTGATTTCTTCAGAGAGAATTTTGCTGGTATTCTTTCTCAGCATAAAGTGCCTTGCAGTTCCGTTGGTAAAAAAACCTTTCTGGTTGCCAGGCTGTGTTATTTAATCCTCAGTGCTGTTATGCCGWCAGGGGTTGCACCTCCCCTCTAGGGTTTATTGATATAAAAATTCCAGTATAGCTATGCTTACAAGCTCTTCCTAGTGTACACTGAGCCTATGAAAAAGAGTATTTGAGAACATTTGGCATTGACAGAATTTTTTTTTTTTGGAGAATCGTGGAATAAACAGTAAAAATAAGTTAGGCTAACAAATTGTGTGCCTAAGCAAATATTATAGGGTGCTTTGTTAGACTGGGGCTGACGCTGGACTAGGAGAAGAAAAACAAACAACAATATTACTGTTCTTTGAGATTTGTCTGTGGCCARCCACTATTCACTGCAAATAGAATCTAAATGTCATCTCAAAGGAAAAAAGAATCTCTTGTCTGTTATTCCTGTAAATCAGACTGATTTCAGTTGTACTTCTCTGATGTAACRGAGAGCAGAATTTGGCTAGCTATAGTACTGTTCTTCTGCTGACAGCTTTTGTCTATTTCATGGGGAGATATTTAGCTGGAAATCAGATCATCTKCCACCTCAGCATGCAGTACAGATCAACAAGGCCAGGTCTGGTCCRGGTGATCCCAGTGATCAGAGAGACAGCGTGTGGAGACAGTCTGAGAAAAGCAGCATCAGGCAGGACTGCTGCTCCAGGTGTAATTACAACAGGTTTTGACTGTGTAGCTGTCACCTCCCGGCATAGGTAGCCCATTTCTGGCAGAGCACTCAGAAAACAGGTTCACCCTCTGGCTCAGGGCATTAGTGCCTCCAATAACCCACCATGARAATGGTTGTAGGCAGGGAGCTGCTGCAGACACAGACTCTGCCTTTCTCTGCTTGGAAAGCAGGACTTGGCTTTTCTTCTCTGAGGTGCCTCACAGTTGCATGTGCCACTACAAATATTTTATTAGTTGACTTTTGTAAACCTAGAGAATGAAAGAATTTGGGATMGAACTGAACAGTGCTTTACAAATGCTCTGGAAGTCATGTTCAGCTTGGCACTGAGTTTCGTCATCCAAGCTGGCAGGAGGGCAGAAAGTCCTTTTCTCTCTCAAAGATGAAATCTGTATGTCTGCCAGCTCCCTGTAATTACAAACTCCAGAATACATCTAGTCCAGTATAACTAGAGGTCAGTGGGCTTTTCATGTATCAGTTACATCTTAGCATTACATGACCTGTCCAAGATAGGAATTTCTTTTKTAGAGAACCCTCTTTTATTGATAAAAGACAAATTACATTCTTTATCCAACATTCAATTCAGCTGATTCATTTCTTTTCTGTCCCTAATACAGAACTTCTCTCAAATGCTCCCAGAGAATATCCCATCTCCCTTGCCTGTGTCTCTGCCATAGCCTAATTCTGCCCTCAGCAAGCACAGCCACCTTTCTTTGCTTCTTCAGCTAATTCCCATTCCAAAAAAAAAAAAAAAAAAAAAGTGAGGTATTTTTCTGGACAGCCTGTTAAGGTTGCTATGGCTTGAACCCAGGTTGAGGCCCCTGGGCTGTGCCTTACTGCTGAGACTGCCAGCACTGCAAAGTCACCCCTGACCATTTAGTCATTACCCACAGCTTTCAGTGGGATTTCAGGGGAATTCATGAAACATGAATTAAGTATAAAACTTAAAAAACTACTGAGGAGCTATAAGCCCCTAAACAACAAATGCTGTGTTGTCTGGTCCATACAGCAGGTGCTGACTAAAATAGTTTTAAATTAGAGTGTCAGAGACGTAGACATACAAGTTGAGTCTGAAAATTGATTCACTGGATATTGTGGAATATAATTCGGTCTTTCCTGGGCCCTTATGAAACAGGCCTTTGCTCAGAGGCTTGTGCAGTGGAGATAATCACCGCCTTTAAGCATTCACTTGTCCTGTCTCTATCAGGTATGGATTCACAACTGGAAGACAAGCCCCTTCCTGCCCATGACCATACTCGTGCCACAGCAGGTAAAGGAAGAGGAAGATTGTGGAGAACATATCGACAGCAGGTTGCTGGT
Source organism: Eudromia elegans (assembly GCA_003342815.1). NCBI lineage: Eukaryota > Metazoa > Chordata > Aves > Tinamiformes > Tinamidae > Eudromia > Eudromia elegans. The sequence continues at coordinate 1,502,091 of PTEX01000050.1, read as the reverse complement.
CCTCAGGAAGAGTCAGGGCCTCCTGAGGAGGACGGCTGTCTTATCGGATGCTCACATGATAGCATAAGAGCAGCCACTGCTGCASACACTGTGAATGTGTTTGATTTTTCGCTTTGTGAGTGGAAGCACTCTGGAATAAAGACGAGAGTGAAGGAGAAGGAGATGCAGCTGCTGTCAGTTGCCTAAATCTCTACCTACTCACGGTATTTGTTCACCTCCTGTTGTTTTCTCTCAGTATGAAGTTAAATAACAGTAAAGTGAAGAAGAATAATAAACAGAAACTCTTTCCTCAAATATAGCCACTATGATAATATCAAAGTTGTTCAATGAATAGCAGAACTGTCTGCCCCTGGCCTTGATTCTGCAGCTGAAAACCCCCATGTCTCGTAAGCTGTGGRCTCTGATGATCACTTTTCCTGCTGYTTGTTTATGTTCTGTGAGCCTCACCTGTTTCGTTTCTGGAGCCTGGTGACGCAGCCAGCTCATACCACAGCTCTTCTGTGCCACCCTCTGGGCCTTTCTCCACCRCCTGGCTGGTGACGTTCACAGGGGCTTTAGCACCACAGTGACTTCAAGCTTCTAACTTTCTATCTGCTTTGGCTGGAGTGAGGCAACAGAGTTCAGAAGGTTTGRGGAGGGCTGAGAAAGGCAATGAGATTATATAAATCTTCTTTCCTTATCAACAACTTAAAAAGTCATATTCAAACAAGCCAAAAATATGGAGAAATAACTTTCATATGTTAGTCGCTTGTCAGTAAGTATCCTCTGTGTTCAGTGATTTATAGTTTACTACTAATCACACTGTCATTGAAACTTGATATTATTTCACACCAGAAAGATTTTGCAGATTTGAAAACATTTGGTTTTGGTCTGACGGGACTTCTAAATCTTTCAGGATGTTGTTGGCTTTGGTTTTTATTCCTTTAGCTTGAAGTTTCGAGCTCCATCCCTTCCTTTTACCTCCCTCATCACTTGTTCTCATAATGTTTGAAAAACATGAATGTTTTTCTCCCATGCTTATAAACAAGTTTTCTTTTTATAAATCATAATGAGAAAGGATTTATCTGACCTTTGTGGAGCCAGCCTAGGTGGAGTTTTGGGGCTCGGTTTGCAGTGAAGCCTGAGGTTCACAGCTAATTTTGAACAGCTGAAACTTGGCAGGAATTCTCAAGTGCAGCTAAGATTTCAGTTGCTTTGCCTTTAGAAACAATCACAGATTGGCTCAAAAACATAGCATGGCAATTCTTTACTTCCTTTGACTACTCAAATGAGGCAAACTTTCACTCACCTTGTTCAYGCCAAGAGCTTCAGTGTCTACTCAGGATATTATTTAGGTAGATTTGCCCCAAATATGTTTCACAGCTATTAACAGTTTGTGTTAATAGCCTATAATTTACCAGAAAATAGAGCTGTGCATTTTTATATAATTTATTTGGATTTTTGCAAATTATAAATCAAGCTAATTTGGTGMTTGACACAGATTTGCTGCAATATAACTATATATGAAAATGATAAGATTTGGACAAATGTAATTACCTTTTGGMTGATAATAGCCCTTCTCCCTAAACACTTAAGTCAGAGTAATGCCACAGAATAATCATTTTTCCTATGAAAACAAGCATCTTTCTTTTACAAAGGTTGAAGTTTTTATAAAATGAGAAAGAGAAGTTTCTTTTTTTCAAGAAGGGTTAGTCATCATTGTTTTCATCACTAGATTATGTTTTCCCTTGTTACTTATGTAAACTATATATAWAAATATATAAATTATTTAATTTCTACACTATAGCAGAGTCAATCAATCAAGTTAACCCATGACAAAGCTTCTACTGGCAGCAGCTGATAAAAAATGTTCTCAGACTTACGAACATGCATTTTCTATAAAATGTTTTTCATATTCAGTGATAACAATCATGAATGCTTTGAAATGATTTTTTCATTGTTTCAAATGAAGAATTTCCCAGGAAATTTCAACTGAGTTAAAAAATACCCAGTAAAATGTTTGATTTGGTCAAAAAGCCTCTTCAAGATTAGATGAAAATATTTCAGGCAGCTCTACTGTTGACTCCAAATTCTGTCTTTAATCCAAAAAAAAAAAAAAAGAAGTTTAATGAAAGCCATCTGCAAGTCATATCACTGCTACTCCTCACCCCATTCTTAGTGCTGCTTGAAATATCTTTTGCATTGACAGTTTCTCTCTGTAGCCACTGCTTTCTAACAGAAGCCTAGTATTTAAAACAGCAGTTAAGACTTTCTGATTCTTGCTGCATCTCTCGTTGGCGGCTGCTGCTGCATGGCTGGGCCAGTTATGATCACTTTGCTCATTTTGCCCATCTGATAAGAGGATACAGTTTCTGTTTGCCAGGTGTGTTGTAGGGACACAGCTCTTAATGTTTGCAAAGTGCTGCTGTAGTACTTGAATGGAAATGCTGAAAAAGGGCAAAGTTTCATAATGGGATTGCAGTAGGGACTCATATAACCTCACTTCATGCTTCTCCAGCCTAAGGAGTTTTACTCAGGCTGCAGTGAAATGAAATGCTGGCTAAACTAACTTAAAAAATCCCCAAACCCTTGTTGCCATCTTTGTGCTGACAGCCCACTTGGTACTGTCAGTGTATCGACCAAAATGTACTTATTGACCAGAATGGGAAACAGGAAACGATACATGATGTTGGTGAAGGGGAGACTTACTTTTATCTGGACTTTTCTGATTTTCCTGCTCATTTCCAGCATGTCCCAGAAAAATTTGCAGTAGTACATCTGAGAGGACAGGGAACTGCAGTTACACAAACAACAAGCAGCAAAGACAAGAGTCCTTAAACTGCATTAACGAAGCACATTACTAAAGTACAACTCAAATATGCCGTTTTTCCATGCTGAGTGCTTCACCCTAACACTTCTTTGCACRCTAAGAAGAGGCTACCTTAAAAAAAAAGAAAAATGTATGAAAGATGGGAGAGTGGCAATACAGTGAATCCCATGCAGAGCAACAGTGACACTGACAGTGACTTGCTGAAAGTGGACCAGACATTTGTAAAATAGCAAATCTGAGTGYRAGTGTCCTATACCTCAGTAGAAAGYCYGTTTTTCTTTCCATCGTCCAGTACATATTTAATCTGTTTTTTCCAACTGTTTTCTCTGTGGCCAAATCCAAAGCATGACTTTAAATCAATAGTTTGAAATTTCCCATGACTGAGATGCTGCAGCCACCCTGGGAAGGACAWGGAAGGAAGCTGTAATGTTGTAGGATTTCATGCATGGCACACAAGTTCAGAAACTAAAGCACGAGAGCCTATTTGGAATAGAGTTTCTTTTGCATGCATTTAAACAGCCACAAAGAAAAGAAAGAATCTTTGAACTAATTATCTCCATATATTGCCATTCTTACAAAATGCTCACATAAAGAACAAACTATGAGAACAGTCTTAGAGCAGATTCCTGGTGAGAATGTTGTTACTGTTTCAGTCTTGTAAAGGGAGCTTCAGATGTGTCGCTGAGGCCTCTCTGAAAGAGGGAGGGTCCAGGCTACATGCCCCATTGTCTCGGTACTTTTTAAAGATACTTCTCCAAACAATAGAAAAGCTTTTCAAGTTACTGGAGATCCGGARGAGCAGATTCTATCTTTCAGTTTCSTATGTTTCATCTTTTCTGAATAATTGTCATAATTGAAAAGACACTTAATTCAGCTAGGAGTCCATGTTTCTGAAGAGGTGACTCAAGGGTCATCTGTGTGATTTTTACCCATGTGATTTTTACCCATGTGATTCTTCTCACCCTCGTTTTTTAAGAGTTCTGGGATGGCAGCAGCATAAGACAATTCTCCCCATTGTCTTTTACCATGTCCCTCAAGCAAACAACGACAACATTGCAGAGAGACAAGTGTCACAGTCTTCACCACCGCAATAYGCTGCTGACCAGGAGGTATACCTCTGTTTTTTTGGAGGGGCGTGCTTTCTCTCAGCATCAAAAAGACAACTCTAATTACCCTTGCATTTGCAATTTGCTTCGGAAATATATTTTGACGCGCGCAGAGCCAGACCTTGGAATAGCTTAGGGGAAAAAAAGGAAACCTGTCAGAGATGTGAGTGGCAGAGCAAGAACAAAAGTTTGCAAGTTTCCTCTTTGCCACCACAGATCTCTGGGTTGCCATCTCTTTTCATAGCAAACCAGGAAAGAAAAATTCCTGAAAGCGAAGCTTTGTGTTATCARCTGTGATAACATCTGACAAACTGTACAGACCTTCCCCCTCCCTTCCTCTCTCTTTTGCAAAGGTTGGGGCTAGGCCAGCGATAGAGTAGCAGGCTATTGACCTATTAGCCTCTGTGATCATTTTTTTCCCCAGGCCCCAAATGATGTCTGCAGACAGGTCCACTGGGATGGAGAGTCAATAAGGTCACCACCTCCTCATTTCCTTTTCACTGCTATCTCTGCAGCAGCAGCTTCTCCAGGCTTGACTTCTCCATGAGTAATTGATGTGTTGAAAGTCAAGCATGTGCTTAAGTGCTTTGCTGGAGTGGGGCCAGCGTGTGCAGCACCTGGCAGGGTCTGTCCTGGGCAAAGAAAGGACCGACCCGGAGCAGTTGCCTGTATCTCTCTCCAGAGCTACAGAGAAGGACTTTTCTGTGGGCTCCCTCAGATCTCTCAGGTTTCTCTCTGCCATCCCAGCCTGAGCATCTATATGCTGTCCGTGCAAAATCTACAGAAATCAGGACCCTTTATAATATAAAATGATATTTGCTTTCCTTTCTGATTTTCCCCCCAAACTGAGATATTTATCATGATCTGTGTGTGTCTGGTTTGTGTGTCACCACTCATCCTGCCTCATGTTTTTTGAATGAGTTGGTCAATTTGATAGAAAAGTAGCAATTTGTGAGAAAAGTAGTTAAGCGCCTCCAAAATTCATTAAAAGATGGCCAGGAAGAGATTCTCTTAGAGAAAGAGGAAAGGCCATCTGCAAGTGCTGCAATCCAGGAAGCAGCTTCAATCCTGAGGCACAAGTTAATGGGGAGCCAGGCAAGTCTATAGAACTGCTCACTAGTCCTGTGTGCAATATTGTATATTGATCTAATATATTTAGAGCTATATCTTAGAGCTGGGGTTTCTGGGAAAAACTGAGAAAAGGTACCTTCTCACTGCTGCAAGATTCCTAATAAAGTTCCAAGATCTACGAGAGCGATAGAACAGCATGTCTGAGATGAGGGTAGAGGGCACACGTCATGATATCTTTTTTCTTTGAGGCCTCAGAGTGAAAAAGAAGGATTATGGTATAGTTCCATTCTAGACCTGAAAATCAGCCTCAGAGGGATGTTCCTGCAGCTTAGTATGGTCATACCTGCCCAGTGTCCCATGAAGGCTGTAGGTCATGTGGAAATATGCACACCCAGAAAGAAGGGAAAAAAATAAGGCCCTTCCAGAAGCATGCCATACAGCTTCTTACGAAGGTATTCAATATAAAACACCCTAAAACAGTGGCTATGTAAAGTGATGAAGCCACCAATACCAGACACTTGCCTACAGTGAGAGACTTTTRAGATACAGCACTGGCATTAATAGACAAGACAAAATAAAGAAAAAATAGTGTAAGTTCTTTCTCTTTGACCAGTCCAACAACATTGCAGACCAGGGTATTTCTTAGCAATATGTTTATTGTCATGCTTTTCTGAGCTTGAAAAAGAATTATATACCTACTTCATCAAGTTAATAGATTGTTTAACATCTTGTGTTATGAGAACAAACCAAATAAAATATGCCTTTATGTGCATGTTAAAAATTAATCATATCTATAAGTTCAAGAATTCTCACAGCAGGCTCAAGAATTTCTAAAAGAATAACAAAAATATTGCAGTTACTTCTGCTGTAATGCAGGCTTGAGAATAGCTCAACTGATTTTTAAATTGAAAATAGATATGAACAGATATGCAATAGATATGCAATAGATATGAATATGAATAGATATGCAATATGAATCCATTGATCATTCTGGAAAATAAACAAACAAACAAAGAAACAAACAAATGAAAGCAACAATATTTTAAACCTCTTTGAACACCTGAAATACAAACTCTAACTCTTTACAATTATCTTAATTCCCAATAATAAGTGTTGCTGTTTGATAGAAGTTGACAGTCAAGTACTTATATTGTTCTAGTATTGCTCCTTGTTAGGCAGCAGCTACGCAAGGCTGGTTTCATCCAGCATTACAACTTACATACAGGTTTTCTGTGGAAGTGCAGTAACCATAAATACTGTCAAAGGGCAAATGAAGTGCCTCAAAGTGGAAGATTTGACAATTGCAAGCAACAAGTTCAAGAGGTTTAATGCCTTTGCTGTCTCACGTGGGACAGTAGGTTTTGCAGCTACCCTTTTTGCTACGCCTACCATCAATGTCACCGAGTTTGGATACATTTATGTTTCCAAAGACTTAAGAAAGTCTTTGAAGCCCTTGCAGGCCTTCAGTGTTCCCACAAGCGTCAAAYGCAAGCAAAGAGCCCAAAAAAGTGTTTTGGTGACAACTCTGTAATGCTGTCTGCACCAGACATTGGGAAATCTCTTGATCCCTTGGCCTTTGAGGAGACAGGAGTAAAACTGTTCCATTTTCCATGGAAAAATGAGCATAGAGCACACCTGGAATAAACTGTAACCTGTAACAGTTGGTTTTACCTATTAATACTGAGGTACTGAAATGAGCAGCTACTTCCAGTTCTCAGACAGACAGAAGTGGAAGCAAATTCAACTGTGTTTTCTTTTAACTCTATTTTTAAAATCTTCAGCTATGAAGACAAGCCAGATTTACCCTCTGGTTTAATAGTTAGAAGCCAAGAGAGCCAGAACTCCAAGGTAGATAGAGAGTTGATCCAATGGCTATTGAAGTCAATTGCAACACTTTCACTCACCTCAATGTGTTTTAGACCAGATTCCATAACTATAAGTAAAAAGATTCACTTGAGATTGAGATATGAGGACTCGTGATAGATTGATATTCACAAGAAGAGAATGTGAAAATAAATGACATTATCAATATCTCCTGAAGTATTAATATATAATRTTTTTAGGCATTTTTTTTCTAATTCTTCCCACATTTTGCAGCGTGCACATGGCACACTGTTGTGATTATGTGTCTTAAGCCTCTGGTGCCACTCACTGACTGATAAAGAGGTCAGAGGGGAAGCCTGGGTGATGATAGTGAGAGAAATACTCCAGAAGTTTTACAAAAGGCTGTGAACTGTGGAAATTCACTCTCTCATTGTCACCAGCTATTAACAGGCCCATTAATAACACAACATCCAGCTGCATCGTACTCAGTGCAAAGGTGCTGTCATCTTAGTGGATCTTCTAGAGGAAGGAGTGACAGGCGTTTTTACACCAAACAATAGCAACAACCCTATACTAACTTCTTCCTTCCTTTCTTTCTGTCTTGAAGAGGATAAAGAGAGAGATCAGAAATACTTTTCTGAAGTAATAATTCCTGAGCATTTTTATTTTTTATGCAACAATCTCCCATGCTATTTACACAAGTACTGTACCAAGCAATTTTTAAACACCTGCTTTGGATGGTAATGCACTAAATCATCTCTATTTAGGAATTTGTAAAAGTTCTCTATGGGTTTGCTTTGATTAGAAACTGAGTCTCATGAAATCATTTCCATTCATGGCTCCATCATTTATGCTACTGAAGGAACTGTATMAGATGCTTTTGTGCACATAACGAACACTTCTCAACACAATGGTGATATTACAAGCTAAGACTCATTTTTGAACCATTTTCAAGCTTTGTAGCATTACACATGCATTCAGAATTTTCAAGCTTAAAATGTTTTAAGTGATGACACCACAAAAAGTTTACACATTGATTTAGATAGATAATTGCTATCAAATCCAAACTTTCAAAATGTAGTTTTATTATTTACCTTAGTTCAAAATTCAATGTAYATTCAGAGTCCAGATGACAGTTCATACTCTAAACAAAGCAGATATTTTTCTATTACCTTATATGTTATTCTTTTGATTGCTTTTCCTTATACACTATCAGAATGAAGAGAAAATTATTATACCTCCATTATACCTCTAGAAAGAAAGAAAAACAAAGAAATTTRAGACAGGCAAAGGTAAAATGAAAACTTGGATTAAAATATGGATATATTYGTCCGTGATATCTTTGTCTAGTGAACTCAATAGAAAATGAATCAGTTTGTAAAAATACCTATAGCATTCCTATCTATTTACTAGAGATTGTAGCATTGATAACCTGAGCTGAAATATGGAGTGCCAATGAAATGAGCGTATGTTTCTGTGACTGGCTAAATCTAGACTTTGTGGCATATAATTCATGTATCTTTTTTAAATTCTAGAAAATCAGAGCTGAAAGWATAATCCAGGGGTCATCTACAATTGCATGGAAAGATAGCCACTCTCTGTTTTCCTTCAACATTTCCATCTTTCCTTRAGTATTGAAATGATCACATTTCATTGACCAGAATGCTCACAGAACAGTCAGATTGGGTGAATATTTTCCTATGAGTCTATTACAGAAATACATGTGCAACAATTATTCTACAATAAATGCTTTCCTGCTTATCAAACTCAGATAAGAGAAACAACACCATCTGAGGCCAAAAGGCTGTCACAAGTAGGCTCAAATTTAGCATATTGGCAACTTAAAAAAAAGAAAGAAAAGAAGGAAGAAAAACATATTTAGGGGAAAAGGTAATTGAGCACCATTTGATATTTACATGGATTGTCTGGGGACTAGGTAGCTGTTCACAGCAATAAATACTTCATGTCCTGAACTGTTAGCAAGGGTCCAGCAACACTTAGTGACAGAGGATTTAYAGAGCCTTTCTACAACACAGGCACCCTTGCACACTTGCAAGCTGTACTGTCACTGTAGTTTCAATSTAGCATAAACATTGGGAATATCGTATTTTGCCACAGCAGAGGGATGGGGTTGGAACACACCCTTGCTTCTCCCTGCATAACTCATCAGAAACCACTGCGATAAAGCAAAGGAGCAGGCAAAATTTGAACGGGTAAATTCGGAGGAAGCCTAAATGATGCAACATGCAACACAAATAAAGTCTTGGAAGTACACAGGAGGGAATAAAAACTTTCAGGGGAGGGGAGCTAAGCACTTCCTGCCATCTTTTCATTAGATGAGTCTTATTTGGACTTTCTGTCTTGATCAAACCTCCTTAGAAGAAAAGTGATATCTGATGATTAAAACTGATCCAAATAAAAATGAGGAGATAAGGTCTGGTAATATGCTTGATTGTAGGAAAGAAGGCAGGGCTTCGTCTGGAAGAAGCTGTTTTCAAACACACTGACACTCAGCCAATGGAAAGATGATACACGTGTATGCTTGTGCCTACGGAATATGGAGCTCTTTTTGGAGATCCTTGGGCCTTCAAAGACAAGAGAAGGATGACATAATTTTGGAATTTTATTTCCCTTGGATTTTGGCTCAGGCAGACAGTACTCATGACTATATGTTTTTTCTTGGTAAAGCTGACATTAGGCTCTGATCATTTTTTATTTCAGAGAACAACTTTCAGAGAAGAAGCCACCAGAGGAAAATGCATCATGCCAGTCTAGCTAAGCCTTGTCCTCTTATCAGGACAAGAGGAGAGAGTYCTGCTGAGTGCATCCAAGCTACAAAAAGAAGAGAAATATTTTCCTTGTCTGAAGAGAAAGCAGTGTTTTTCCACATGCTCTCTCTTTAACCTTTGCTATTCGCCTTTTGATTTCTGGTCTTATTATAAAAGCTCAAGCAGTCTTGTGCAATTGCTTTCCTATGTCCTTTACTCATYTGGGTCTGCGTCACAGCAGAGGCCCTTTGACATTAACTTGCAAGCTGGCTATGTTTTAAGCAAATCAAAGCTTCTGCCTTTCTCAAGGCACTAGCTCAAACCCACTAGCTTACACAGTTGCTTTTAAACACCAGGTCATTGTGAAGCTGCTAGTCCAGTATCAGTGTCAAAGAAAATTAGAAGAAAGTAACAGCAAGTCCTGTCATGGAATGGCCTCATATCTGTTGATGTCTTCTGGGACGTGTGGAGTGGCAGCTTCCCTCTGAGCTCCTTCTCTGGTAGTCATGATGTGGAAACAGGTGTTGGTGTGTGGAAATAGGTGTGTGGAAATAGGTGTGTTGAAGGGAAGTCTGTGAGGATGATGTTAAGGAGTGATTCAGCAAGACTAAAAGATTTACAGAGCTGGCTCAGAGGAAGTAAAATTTGTGTTTAATCAGAGGAGAAAAATCAGGAAAGCCCACGAACCTAATGGAAAAGAGATCAAAGTAATCAGATAAAAGATAAGAAGCTGATGAAAAAGGAGGTACAGGACAGAAAATAAATGAGGAAATTAAAACGATGAGATGGTACTAAACATGTAAAAAGCATGAGGACTGGAGCAGCAACAGTAGAACTTGCTMTCAGTGATTTAGAAGGAAGCAGCATAGTCACAGAGTATAATAATTATGTCAGAAGGAGAATTCACCAAAACATTCTGTTCTAGGTTGTTTGTGAAACATTCAGTCTATTTAGAGAATCGTACCTGAAAGTAGCCCTGGACATATAACAGCATCATCAATTTTCAAAACAGTATTTTAAGCTAAATTCATGTTAGTTAAATGCTCTTCTCTCAGAAATAATATATACACAGTTCTTAAACTTCAAAAAATCCCTACAACCCCAAACTTTCCACTTTACTTCAGCTCACCTTCAAATGAATTTTTCACAGCATCAACAAGGAAAGTCATCACCTGATATTATCCGCATGCTGAACATCTTGTTCTGTGAAACTTAGGAATAATTGCCTGTCATATGCTAGTTTACTTCAGTTATGGTGTGGACACCCTCAGAGTTGATAGATTGTCCTGTCGGGTGCTTGTGYGGCAAATAATTGCCTCCCGTCTGGCTTGATAACGGACACGTAGGTTCATCAGTCTGCAGCTCTCTAACCTGCTAGCATCCGTACTTAAYAGGATAACTTCGCACCTAGAGTAACTGAAAATAGATTAAAGAAATTTTTGACACAAAACTAGAGCAAATTTCATAGGCCACCATGATGCCACATTTTTCCTTACAGTGCTTTGATCCTAGTACAACTTCTTCAAATTCATGTATTTTCTTCTATGCAAAGGWGCAAACCAGAATCACAGTTTCTCTCACTTTACTCTTTAACTTGTGAGCCTAGGAACTAGAACTGGAATGGACTTTCTGGATCATAGCATAGCTGAGGTAGGAAGGGAACTCTGTGGATTTCTAGTCCAACAACTCTACTTAAAGCAATGTCAGGATCCTTTCCTTGCAAATACAAATGAATAGCCCAATCCTTTAAGCCTCACTACTCTAAGTAATTTTTGCAGGTGTATCTAATCCATCTCTTTCAATAGGATTACCTCTGCAAGTGGCTGAATATAGAATTTAGCTTTCAGCCCACTGCTGGCAGAAGGCATGGCAGATACCAAGCCACCTCTCCTTCATTGCAGAAGATCAGCAGGGATATTCTTTTACCAGCAAGTGTTACCTGGGACACCTCAGCATTAATGTTAGGAATTAGTCAGTAAAGGTCTGTCTACCTGTGAACTTCACTTCCTCCTTTGGCCTGCCAGTGTCCTGGACTGTTGATTTTTTGGGCAGGATGGCTCGTCTGTTTGCCCATGACCTCGCCCGAGGACATCGTGGTGAACACGTCTCGTATACCCAGGAGGAGATTCTGTGCCGAGCTAAGACAGATCCACAAGCCATCTGTTCCATTTGCAAATTTCTAATGGTAGCCAGAGAATGTCTGGACACATTTAATAAATGAAAAAGTAAATAAAAATACACTACATTTCATTTGAGCTTAGTTGGCAGAGGGGGAACTCACAAGGGAACTATGTAAAGTTTTATGGGGCGTTATTTTGACAGAAGACACCATTTGTTAAAAGAAAGAAAAAAAGAAGGAAAAAACTGAGAACATTACCAGAATTTTGTTTCTCATTCATGCTGCTCTACTGCATTACAAATCAGCAAATGATGAAATCCAGACATGAAGGAATAGAGAGTTTCTTTGATTCTGTATATAAACTTGTATTTCTTACTTGTCACACTCATTTTTCCATCTCACAATATCTTCAGTCATTTGAGAATGCATCTAAACTTCTTTAGACTGGAAGAATAGAGGGAGAAAGGAAATTTAGGGTGCAGAGGGAAATGAATAGGCTGAGGAGTTTAAGGCTTAAGAAAGATGTGTGAATAAGGAAACTAGAGGTAATGGAGGGGCATGGATCATTATTTCAGAAGTCTGAGCATGACCTCTACTTTGCTTAGATATTAATGCTCCCTAGTCCCTCATATCCAACTTCTTTTAAATTGTTGGAAATTTATATATCAGTTATCTAAAATTGCTTCTTGCTGGGGGAATACCAATTAGCAGTGTCAGTCCAGCAAACTTCCACGGGTCTCAGCTAAAGCAAGACGGGRGCTCTGTATATGTATGCTAAAAATGATGATCCTGGTTTGCTATTTGCAGTACAAATAAGACATGCTATTGACAAAATATTTCCTATTTTCGTTTTTGTTTATTGCATTTCTCTGCCATCATCAAAAACGTTTTTTTTTTTCTGAATCCATTCTGTAAATGAGAAATGACTTCTCTGCTGGCGATGGGCAGTCAGCCGAATTGCGGGAGGCCTGACGATTATTTCTTTCCCGTGGACTGCAGTGACACCTAGTGCTTATATCCTCAAAGAAAGACCAGCCTATGGCTTTGAATTCTGGTTTTTTGAACATTCTTAAGCAACACCAAATGGCAGTGCCAAGAAAGTTAATGTAATCACACCACAGTATTTACAACGGCTATAAGGGGGATGAGGTCCCCTGCTGCACACATTTSTATGAAAATCTCTGTTTGGGCAGCTCTTGGGTAAGGGGGGCCTGGGGCAGGGGCAGCTCCGTCAGRCACTTGGCTTGTTTGTGGGTTTCAGCTAAGCAAAAGAGAATCYTTGGGGTTCCTGGCTCAGTGAGGCTTTTCAAAACACCAATGCCCTTCCAATCTGCTGCATAGAAAGCCCTGGATGCAGGGCTTAAAATAATGTCCAGTAGGTTTCAAAGACTGAGAAGTATCTAAAGAAGAAGTATCTAAACTTTAAAAAACAACAACAAAAAAGAGMTATCTACCTCTATTACAATTTAAAATGTAGGTTACAAACTAAGAGCTCCAATTTTATTCACAATGTGCAAGATCACGACTTTGCTCTCACTGCATGTGGCATGTTCTGGCTCGTCAGCAGAAGCTTCACAAAAAGKCAGGATGCCACTAACCAGCTGGGATACCGCTAACCACTGCCCTCCCCCAATCTTGCATCTCCGTAAAGTGAAAGCCCGGCTGAGTCGGGACCCAAAGCCTTAGGGGCAGTGAACCAGACATTTACACCTCTACCTTTAGCCAGCTTCCCTTCTGCTCCCACTGCAGCCTCCGCGGCTCTGCCCCGCGATGGTGTGCGTGCTACTGGCAATCTSCTCAGAGCAAGCAGAGACCAGCCGCATCTCAGATCTCCTTCCAAGCACCACCACAGACAAAGCTGGTAGTTCCTGACAGCTGGCAGCATTCACATCCTGGGGTTAGCAGCTGGCTCGTGTCCTAATATTGGGTGAGGTAGAACTGTGGCTASTATGCAAAATGATATAGCCACGGAAAGCCCCATAGGAAATACTATTTTATACCCAGAGATTTGAGTCACTCTGCAGGGCATTCTCTTTCCCCCTTGAGACTGTGGGCGTCTACATCACTAAGCTCTCTTTAATAGAAACAAATTCTCAGAGTTATCTGACGACTCTGAAAGTGAGGTGCCGTTTCCTCATATTGGTTCTTGTAGAAGTGGTAACCACTTTGTTCAAAGAACTCCCACACCAGACTCCCTCTAAAAATACAGGCCTTGATTTAGCCAATAGCATATATACATATGTAWATAAAATATATATACACATATATGTTTAATACAGTGGTATGTAGAAATTGGGCATTGTCCCTTCAAATGGACTGTGAGCTCATGTTCTGCTTTGGAGTTACTGGACCAAATTTCAAAGAGTAATAGTGCTTACACTATTGCAAGACACTCTGTAAAACTTGCCCCTTTTTAGGCCATTTGCTCATACTCATAATGGTATGAGAGGAGCACACATAYACAAACCAGCCCATATCCAAAACTGATCTTATACTGAAGCCCCATGATTCATGATAGTCTTTTTTTTTTCCCCAAAAAATCTTTAACTACCAACTCCATAAGGTTGTTTGGRATTTGTAATTTTCTTATCCTCTTCTCGGACAGCTGTTTCCCAAATGTGGGGAATAAGYTTGGCCCAGGGGCAGTTGGCCGTTTATGGCAACTCTGCAGCATTAGTTGCCCCAAGTCTGTCCACTACTGCCACGATCCTCTCAGTGCTGATGCTGGGACCTTCCACTGCAGCTTCTCATTCTCCCACCATTCGTGTGTATGAAGATACACCTGGAATTAGACAGAAATACATATCTCCTCCCCACTACTTTTCATGCTTGCAGTGGACAGCTGGGGGACCATGGCCTAGAGACTTATGCTGAACATCCTAGACGGAAGTAGAGTTAGCAGCTGTGTGATCTGAGAGTTGGAAAAAAAATTCCTATTCACTTTCTCTTTCCATGGTGCTCTTGTAGAGGTGGATGTTTTAAAATCTTTCCCTTCTAATGAAAGGAAGCAAAATGATACTGAGCATGGWGGCTATCTATTTACCATTAATGACAAGCCTCACAGAAATGCCTCTTCTCAGAACACCCAACTTCTTTCTGAAAGACATTTGAGCTTTCATTCCCAACAGTAGGGATGATTCTATCACAGTGGTTGTGGAGAAAAACTAAAAATGTWTTTTATGTGTATTCTACAGAACCAGAAACTAGAAAGCAAAAGATAAAAATACCCTTTTAAAAGAAATTACACAGGCTTATCACAATTTGATCCTTTTTGAAACCTTGATCATGAATTATCAACTATATGATTTGTGAGCTTAGGATTGACTGCTAGGTACCTGTGAGAAGGAAATCTTGTGAGAGTGAAGTTTCCCTTCTCACTTTATTGCTGTAAAATACAGCACTATTTTGGAGGGCTGAACTGTTGTTTGCAATCTAATCCAAATTAGAAACAGTATTTCCACAAATGGTGTTATGGAAAAAAATAGATGGACAGGTTTACTGTTCAAGAGGCTTGGGATTTACTCCTCTCTGTGACACAAAATATTTTTGTTTCCCAAGAGCTAATTGCTTATCTTTTGTTTGCCAATCTCCCTACCCATAAACTGCGAATAACAATACACCCATGCTGTCAAGTTAATTACATGTAACAATATTTACTGACTTCCATGAGATCTCCCTTGAGCTCCACAGACGTTCAAAGCTGTGCAAAATACATTGAACATTTTCACATATTTTGGCAGTGCTCCTTTAGATTGTCATGCTGTTTTCTCAMAGGATTTCATGTGAGCTGCGGTGAGGAACTGTCACACAAAACATCTGGAGATGAAACAACATCCATGATGCTCTTTCACAGCTCTTAGCTGAACAGGCTGTACAAATGGCAGACTTCAGCTACAGGGTGACAGTCACCAGCCACTGAAGGTACAAGCCTGACTTTAAAGAGACTAATTTCATCCCTAGAAAAGAACATTTTAAAGGTATTTTAGCTTTATAAAGCATTTTATTTTCTATTATTTAATGCTACCTAGCTAATCATGGGACCTTTTAGGTAACACACACCCTGAAATAAAAGATTGAAAAATCTGACTCATCAGGGCTGATATTTTACATTTTCCATTGCTGCAACAGAATCAGTCATTTTCAATGATAATAATAGCACAGAAAAGCCCTCTCAGTTCTTTTGGCACAGGAAATCCTATCCACATGTTGCACTGCAGTGCAGAAGACAATGGAAGAATACGTCCAAAAGCCTCCAACATTCCTTTTCGCAGAGTACCCAAGAGTGAGCAGCTATGCTGTTTGCKCACAGCTATGCTTTGAAGGAAAAACAGTTTGAATAAAAGTATGTTAAATACTCAGAAAAGTTAGTTAAAATAATATAAATTCATGATTACTATTTGAGAAAACTTAAATGGAAAATACTCMTTTTCCCTTTGTTCCTGTTAAGCTCTCTGATTGTTTATCATGATGTATTAAAAAAGCCTTTCCACAGTCGTGTGATTTCTCTGCCATAGGCCTACATTTATCACCCTACCTCTTGTATTTTGCAACTTTAACATTTTATTTGGATTAACCTTGCGCTAAATGAAAGAAGCATTTGTTCACTTTGGGAGGTACCCCCTGGCTCAAGTTTCACTGAAAGGAGGAGGACTCTTTTCCAGTGCAATGGTTCAGAAGAATCCCAGGGAGCAGGTTAGGGAAGGTTTGTCCATGCAAACCAGSCTCATGGCTTTGTCAGCCTAACCCAAAACACAGTGCAGCTCGCATGTGGGCAGACGCATGTAGGGCTCTGCATCCCCACCCCTGCTAGCCTGACTCTAGCTGYTGTAAATTTTGCCCTCTGGTGTCCTTTTTAACACATTGCAGCAAAACATATTGGACCTCAAAAATGTGTCTCAAAAATGTTCAGTTATGCAAGGTTATTTTGCTATTGCTAGAGCATAACAAGGATGAAACTATACCAAACTGTTTTCCTTCTATCTGCATATGGGAGATTACAGAACTGGTTAAAACAGTAATGTAGGGCTAGGCAGGACTCCCCAGATCCCTTACTGCAATTAAGAATCCCGTATCTATGGACCCACAAACATTGACCAAAGCAACATTTTAAATGCCTTGCCAAGCCAGAAGCTAGACCGTCCAGTTAGCTCCAGTACAAGTAATCCTTTGCCAAGTCCTACTCAGTCACGTCCAAGGAGATGTATGGACTGGGGCAAGCTACCTGAATAGTCATCTTGCCCTCTGCATAGTGATCTATGACAGCAGAGGTTTTCTCTAAGGCATGGAACAAGCTTTTTCTCCCTCAATAGGCTGTAGCCTGGAAGGATGCTCATGCCCTCTTTTTCTAGAAGCATGGGCACATACAGGAGACATTTTTAGGGGTTCTAMAGATTTAATTTCTTATAAAGTAGAATAGAGCAGAGAAGAATTGTAATGTCTGACAATACACATACAACTGGAAGGGCACTGAAGGATTTCAAGGGTGGTTCACCACAGACAGCTCTGCTGTGGTGCAAAAACTGCCCATTTCAAAWGAAAAGTCCTTAAGCAGTACATTGTTGTCTTTGACAAAGCTACTTGGTTTGTGTGTATATCACATAGGCTAATTTTTTCCTGAAAAATGTTCCTAAATTCCCCTGTTCTGGTTTAAGCTTGAAATAATCACTGACTATATACTGGAACCCATTGACTTCTTCTTTCCATAATGGCAAAAAAAGAGACAAGAATAGATATACACACACATATATTTAAAAGTATAAACTTATATAAAAATAGTGTTTATACAAACACAATTATAAATGTATGCTTAATGTAAGTTGGTATAATGTCTGTAAACTGTAATAATGTCATTGAGACTTCTTTGCTTTAAGATTAAGCTTCTATAGGAAATCTATAAACAGAGGTTCAAGCAAGAAAAACCACTAATGAAGGGGATTTTTTTCCCTTGAATCCTTCTACAGAGAATAAAGATAATTATGGTAAGCTATATTAGCCAACATATATACACTATTTGGTATGCCATTAGCTTTCAAATGCCTTCCTGACAGTGCCTTAGCCTCCTGCCAACATTACCTATCCCTCAGGCCACCAGAAGACTCTGTTTCTTAGGTTGGCACATTTCTTCTCAGAGCACAGCCAAGAATTTGGAGCCAGCTGCAATTACCAGAAGAGCTGTTCTGAGCCATTTACCTTCAAGTAATTCTGAGGTGAAGAAAGCATTTAAAAACTGACAGACTAAAAATAAAATTTTAGTAAAACCAAGATTGTTCTGTTGGGTTTGTGTAAACAGACCAGTTTTAGTAAGTATTTTTATTGTACTGAATGCTATACTAGGGAATCTACACTACTTGCTTTAGTTTTGCAAAAGATTTGCAAAAATGATTAGTATTTTCAGCCTTTCCATCTGCAGAGGCCCAGATGGAGACTCATAAAGAGTCTTCATATTGCAAAAGCACAGAGTATGAGGGAAAGATGAGATCTAACTGTGAAGATCAAACAAGCGGCACATAGTTYTGAGAAGCCCCAGGGCTCAGAGCCTGTTAAGACAGAAGAGTCCTAGTCTGTCTAGAAGCACAGTTTTTGGTGTTCTGATACCTTTAAGACAAAAATGGAATAATTTCACCTCACAGATTAGACAACACCTGAGCAGTAGTTTGCATGCTGAAAATCCTTTATACACTCTTTGTGTCACGTTTGTCAGGACAAAATCTCAGAATTTCAGTCCATTCTACTGAGCTCAGACAGAGTAGATCACCTATGTGCTTAGCTGTGGTGTTGAAAAATTTATATTGACATCATAGGGAATTAATATAGTAGTGAACATAATTGTTTGGTATTAGATYAGCTAACAGGCTAGGAATCATATTATATCCTTAAATTAATTTTAAATAAACAGTAAATAACTAGAAAAATAAGTGGTAGAAAACTAGCTTTGATTTTGAGTGAAACTCCTTCAGAGGATAAAAWAGTCTCTGGGAAGAATGGCTACCTCCAGAAGATAATACTTCAAGACAGAGATCTAATACAAGAGAAAGCATTTTCCTTCCAGAAGCACTTACCTCTCTTCAGTGACTAGGAGGACACCTAGATCTCCAGCTTAAACTATATATCTAACTTTTAGGTATTTAAATCTAGGCAACTTAACTCAGTAAAATCATGCACACTTTTTTTTCTATATATTGTGTGATATCTAAGCATAATTCTGATAGATAGTATTAAGAACTAGAACAGTTTTTTACAGCTAAATGCAAAAAAAAAGAAAAAAAGAAAAAAAKAAGTGCTTCATAGAAAACCTCTTACCAATTGTGAGTCATCTCTTGATAAAACATCGATGAAATAAAAGAGATTGCTAAAACAGAGAAAATATCATTTTGTTGGAGGTCAGATGTGCTCAGAACACCATCACAGAAAGGATATTCGAGGTTCCCCATAACTTCAGAAATCAGTTTGAAAGGGAGGCAGATATATATATGGTTACATAGAGGGAAGAATAGAGGGAGGGACTCACATAGATACCTCGGTCAGATCCCTCTGAGCCTTCTCTGCTCCATCTCTCTCAGCCTCTCCTCATGAAACATGATAGATGCTCCAGGCCCTTCGTGATTTCTGTGGCCCTTCATTGAACTCACTCCTGTATGTCCATGTTTTTATTGTACTGTGGAGCCCAGAGCTGAAGCCATCACTCTAACTGAGGCCTCACTAGGGATAAGAAGGATCATTTCTCTCATCCTGCTGGCAACACTCTTGTTCATGCAACCAGGACACCATTACCATTCTTTGCCACAAGATCATACTGCTGATTCACATCCAACTTCTTGTCCTTCASAAACTCCAGATCTTTTTCAGCAAAGTTGCTTCCAGCTGGTTGACCTTCATCCCATATTAGCACATGATGTTATTCCTTTCCAGGGGCAGGACCTTGCATTTCCTTTTTTATTAATTTCATGATATTCCTCTCTGCCTACTTCTCTAGCTTGTTGAGGTTCYCCTGAATAGTAATGCAACTATTTGATGTATTAGCCATTCTTCCTAGTTGCAGACTTTCTGAGGATGCACTATGTTCTTCATCCAGCTCATTAATGAAGATGCTAAATAGTACTGGAGCAAATACTAATCTATGGGCAGCACCACTAGTGACTGGCTTTCAGCTGAACGTTGCRCCACTGATCACTACCCTCTGAACCAGTTTTTGATCCACTGCATTGTCTGCCTATCTAGCCTGTACTTCACCAGCTTCCTTGTGAGAGTGCTGTGGGAGACCAGATAACATCCACCAGTCTCCTCGCATCCAGCACGCCAGCTATCTCATCACGGAAGGCTATCCAGTTTGGAAAACATAATTTACCCCATATAAATCCATGCTAACTGTTGCTCAGAAACTTCTAGTTCTTCATGTATCTGAGGGGTATGTAGGAATAGTTGCACTATCTCAGGGATGGATTTGAGGCTAATTAGTTAGGAATGACATCTCTTCAAGAACCCCTCTCAGTTGCCACTGCCTTCCAAAGATAATTAAAAGGGATCTCACAATGACACTGGCCATTTCCTCAGCAAACCTGAGTACATACATCCCACAAAGGCCCATGGATTTGTATATCTACAATTTGTCTAAATTTTTCCTTGTCTGATCCTCCTCCATCAAGGGTAAGAGAGGTTCACTGCTGACCACATCACAATTAATTCTTTGGGACTTTAAAAATAATTCATGAGATTTATTAAAAACCTGGAAGAATTCAGTGCTAAAATTTTCACATAACTACTTTTCCAGCAGAAAGACATAAAATGATTTTCTGTTAATCTTATATTTGAGTGTAAATGCTTATATTCCTTTTCTATTCTTTTTTTTCCCCCCTTGTTAAATGCACAAGATGGATGTGCTTGGCTTCTGTTACATGGGTAGCAGAAATACCTCTGCCAATAGGGACAAAATGATGCAGGGATACGCATATTTCAACTGCTTAGGTCCTGCCACTATCAGGATCACTTTTCCCTAGGATGTTATACTCTTTGCCTAAAGGAGCTAGCATCATAAGATGGAGTATCTGCAAAACAGAAGGTCAAATTCTCCTTTCATTTTCATTGCCAAAAAGCTAGTATCACTTAAATGACAGCCATTTTTACCTTACACATCATTTATCAGAATGTCTTGCCACAGAATTGGATATATCTTTTCCATTCATAAAGTAGTGGAGCACTCATCCCAGGACTCAAACKACAACAGAATAGGAAATGTTGCAGTTGAAGACAATTGTGTCTTTGAGGTTCTTAATATTATCTGAAGAAAGTATAATTATACAAATAATTTATTTATGGGCAGAGAATGGCCAATAAAAAAAAAAAAAAGAGAGCAAAAAAAGTCACATGTTAAATATTAGATAAGTGTATTATTAACAACTGTTTAAATTACCACTATTATTTGAAAAAAAAATTGAATGTTTATCTTTGCTAGCAAGCTGTTTCTTGCTGAAACAATCAGTATGCAGGAAATAAACCTGTCTGATGATGTCTGTCACTAGATTTTAGGGCTAAAGATCCCTTTATTAAATGGGCCCACATTCCCCACGCAAGGAGGCTATTGCGTCTAGCAAGCACCTCAGCAGCTGGTCCTGGTTGCTGCCATTCTCTGACCAGTGCTGTCCATCAGTGTGCTCGCAGTACACAGCGTCAGCTCTCCTGGGTCCCAGGGGCAGGGCTGGCCTAGTTGTGCCTGCTCGCTCTGGTGAAGAAGAGTCCTGAGCTGAGAGAGCCGTCTGGAGCAYGGGGTGCAGTAAAGCAGCAGGCAGGAAGCCTGCAACAGGGCAGGCACCCGGGGCAAGCAGGGAAGCAGGGAAGTGGCAGAGACGAGCCTTTGAAGTGACAGACAGTTTCTTCAAGACCCATGGGCCCTGGGAGTGAGGTTGTGCAAGGCGACTGGTAAAATCTAACATCTTGCTGCCACCAAAAGCACTATTTCATGATGCTCTAAAAAGGGAAGGATGCCAGACAAGCTCAAGGGCTAGTATGAAAGGAGCAGATGAGTGCAAACATCAGAAGGGAGCAAGTTCAGCCTTTGGGGCAGCAACTAGCTCAAATTTCTCAGGAATATTTAGCCAGTATGGAGCCTGCTGCAAGCCAAAAAACACTGATGTTTTTGACTGGGACAAAAACAGTGTAAGCAAAAGGGAGATCTGCTTAAAAGGCCTGCTACCTCATTAACCTCTCACTCATAAAAACCTGGGTTTCCTTATTAGAAAGAAAAAAGAAAAGTCTGTCGTAGTTAATCTAACCCTAAATATAACCTTATAAATGTACAGSTGTCTGGATGATTTGGGTGTGTTCACTGTAAAGATAAGGTACAGGTAGGCTAACCTCTAAATATTTGGACAATTCAGGACCCTTTCACAGTCAGCTTAAACAGACCCCTGTATAAATTGTTTTTTGAGAGAAGCCAAGCAASAGCCCCTGAGGAGAGGTGAGGGGGCAGTTGCCTTCGGCAGGGATGAGTTGAAGGCAGCAGCAACCTATGGAGCCACTGCAGTTGCAAATGGAAAAGAATGTGTGTCTGCAGACTCTGTAAACAGTGCAGTCACTCCACATCTAGAAAGGTATACTTACCCCTCTAAAGCCTGTCTACAATCAGAATATATCAAGAAGATATATTAAACAGCAAATAGAAAACTAAATTGTATGCAAATTATATTTATAAGGGTAGCTTCRGGCTGACTGAAATTGAAAATCACAATAGCTTTGTTTTGGAAAGGAATGGTGCAAGAGACAGGGATAATACAAATCCTACGGGAGATAATTTTTCATCCTCTTTAATGGGACAGGAAAGAAGCATGAAATAAACATTTTCTTAAAAATAGATGACTCCAGGAACTATACATAAAACACTAAGCAAGAAATAATACCTGTTGYAGCCAAGTTTTCCACACTGCAGACCTGTAAGCATGCATAGACTGAAGGATATATGAAAATAAGTCCTCTTAGCAGGTTTAAAAGGGTGTTACACCTGGGTAACACTCTTTGAAAATTATTAGRTGACACATATCATAAATGGTGGATCAGTTCAAAACGACAACTTTCAGTCTTTTTTTTCAGACAGCCTTAGGGCAACATGTCCATTATTTCAATGACTCTTTCTCTATTTCTAGTCATGTTTGTATTCCTATGGAACAATTTGCAAACAGACTGAGATTAAGACTGTCTTTCTACAGTCCAGAAAGACTTTATGGGATAAGCTATGAAACCGTAAAGGGCATTCACTTAGGAATGAAAACTCAGGTCACCAATTAACTCCATTTGTGCTTTGTTAACTCACTTTGAAATTGTGGTYTTGGAGACTGACATTAGAGAATTTCTAGTGTAGCTGATGGTAGCAACAGTCGTCTCTTTTCTACAAAGCATTGCTATTGTGACAACTATGGCAGCACTGCTGACATTCAGAGTGTTGACTGAAACTCAACAAAGTGCTGTAAAGTGTATTGCACAAAATGCTTTTAACTGGTGTGCTAAGTGGTGCAATGAAGTGCGAACTAGACACCTAGAACAGCACATCTCAACCTTTTATGTTATGGACTCCTGTAGTGGATGCATTTCCAAGCTTACAACTTTCTCCCAAGTGCCAGATCTTTCCTGACATCAAAATTTCACTTGACTCAATCATTTTAACTCTATCAMTTCAGAACATCTTTCTAGAACTAAGTACAACCATTTAAGTACCATTTAAGGCTTATTTAAATACTCATATATGAGCCCTTGTACTTCTTCAAAGTATTGGTCACTGTCATGAGCAGGAGGAATGAATATGATCAGTTTTTAAATRGTTTTTTTCTAGAGTAAAGGGATATACCATCTGATATTGCCTGGGTTTTACAGTCCTCTAATTTGCCCATTRCATTATCTTTTACCTCTAAAAAGTTCCTTAGAGCTCTCACAACACAATGCATATTTAATGCCTCCTTCTGATACATTTAATTTACAGATAACTCAGAKGAGAGTTTAATCAGAATAACTTACATTCACAATAGGTAGTCAAGAAGGATGTTGACTGAAGGAGATACCTTYTGATACCCTTTTTCTGAGGGTATCAAACTGTTCTGAGTTTTCTAAATAATCTCTACAGGCTCAGAGATGGCTTGAGTCAGGCCTTTTATAGATTCTATAGTGCATTTTATTAAATTCTATTATCTGAATCCATCTATTTTTTTTCCTAAATATTTTAAATATTATTACACTTTTTTTCCTATTCCTTTGTGGAACTTGCATTCCTACACATCTGGGTAGAAATAACCATATTTAGAAGAATAAACCAAAAAGACATGAATATTTTATTCATCCCTATGATATCTCCTATTTTTACTTATTATATGCTGGGTGACAGTTATATATATATTTATATAAAATATAGATACATATATATATATATATTATATTTTTTTTTAACTTCCAAGAATACGGAAAGAATCTTCTTCTGTTTTTGTTTTCCAGGGGAGCTGCCTGAACTACATCTGATCCCTGAGCAGGTCTGAAATAGTGTGTCCACAGTGCCAAATGTCAAGGCCAGAACGAAGTAGTGAGATATATTAACACCTCGTATCATCACATTTAACACTCCAATTTTATTAATAAGCCCAGTTGCAGAGAATTTTTGCATCTTCAGTTTCAGACAATTTTCAGTTTGAAAAGTAATCTATTTCAGTGTTTAAACATAATTTGAAATTAAATCTTAAGAATKAACATCAGGAGTGAACAAAGAATACTAACAGTAGTTTTGAGGTAAGACTGCTTCACTTGCCAAAGTAGTGGGGAATATCATCTTCAGGTCTCTATTCATTATATCTTCTCATTTCATTTTATGGTTTAATATGGAAAACATAGATTAAGACATATCTTCAAACCCAAAGAAAAGAATAAAGGTGATGATCTTTCTTTTTACTAAGAAGTTATATGTACAGGTAAAACCAAAAAAAAGTCTTCAGTCAAGCAAGTGCTAACTTATATAATATTAAAAAAAGAAGAAAAAAGATAATTAGGGGATTTGSTGATACAAAGAGATAATTATTTGAGTTTATATATAAGAACATAACCTCTGAGCATATCTTGCCTCTTACCATCAAAACATCAATCTGAAATCCAGCCCGAAATTCTGCACTCAGAAAAATTTAAATCCTTAAAAATAGTCTTCATCCCCCTTCATTCCTCTTTCATTCTTCTCCATCTAGCTATGATCCTGTTTATACTGAATTCATGGGGAAGGTTCATATCTTCATTAATTAAGGTTGTATCAGACTTTTTTTTTTAGTGATTATTTTTTTGCAAAGATATTGTCTGATCTGAAACATTTCTGCATAAAGATCTCCGCTTACTACATAGTTTATGCCATCTAGAAAGACTGAGTTTAGCTGGAAAGAAAATGCATGTATTTCCTTCCTGGTTATAGCTATTGAAACAGGACTATCGAATGTATTTGAATATGATTTACTAGCATCTTATTCAGCTATGTTTCAACCAAAAGCTCGTTATTCATTATTGTGCTAGTTTTCTAGTTTTTAGCATTCAGATTATCAGAAATCATAGTGGAAAGTTCTTGTGCTAACTATGTCGTATTTTGCAGTGTACTTCATGAATCAGGTTTTGCAGTATATTTCATACTTTAACTTTGTACCCAGCTTAGTTCCTGCTAAGAGTTCTTCAAAAGCTTTGTCCATTTCCTGGTTCTGATCTTCATTGAAGACATTTTTCCAGTCACATACACCACCTTMAGAGAAGCAAAGAAACTCTTGAAAAATATGAATTTGCATTCTTTTTAATTAGTTAGATTTGTCATTCTTGTTCTATGAAGTTGCTCCACTTCTATTCAAAAGCTTCAGTTTTATTCACTTTTATTCAAAAACTTCGGTCATTTTGCAATGTAACTTTATGAGGTCAGTGGAGTGAATATTGCATGAAACTGCTACAAGGAAAGGGATCAAAAAACCTAAACTTTTTTTCAGGTGCTTGTAAACAATAGAGGTGCTCAAAGYTCTACTTCCCAATGACTTTTCACTCCAGAATCAATTCTGACTGGCAATGTAAAATGTCACGAGCAGTTGATTTAGACTTGTCAGGTGGAAGGAAGCGCAGCTGGTGATTTGACAGCTTATGTTCTTATCCAGTGACTCTCTTAATGCAAAATGCAGAAGTAAAGATACTCTCTTATGAAGGTCTGCCTGGGCTACAATGTCTAAGTGTTCTCTACACTAGACTGCAAAATTAACTCCTTTTTGTTTACCTTTGGTTTTCTTGTAGGTTAGAGTGAATAGAGGTTAGCGGTGGTCCTTTCAGGAGACTCTATACACTTCTAAAATGTGTGATCATATYGTTCAGGCTGAGTTTGGTCCAGTTTGCCTGCTTTTAAAGAGTTATTCATGTAAGCACCTAACAAAAGATGACGACACAATGGTCTTGGAGTGGAGGAGAAATCTCAGATACAAGACTATTCCTTGTTTCAGCTGGCAATTCTCTCCTCTGTGACATTCAACTGTAGCCCCCTAAAATTTTCATTCTCCTTGGCTAGTCTTCTCAAGCATAACAGCGAGCATGTGATTGATGCTAATGTGTAGTTAACATCATGTGTGCAAAAGTGATGCTGATGATGGGTAAGCCAAGCTCTTCACAGTCTATTTCCACTTTTGAACTTTATGGGACCCCCTACCTTTACGAAAGAGTGCAGTGCCCAGCGCCCCRTGGGTCTTTGGTGAGTTCTTCTTCATAGACTGGAAACTGCTCCTCTCCACAATGCCCTGAAGCTCTTCCTCGGCCAGTGAAAGCCCAAAGAAAGCAGCTATGTTTTTCATTCCCAAGCACTGATTCTGAAAAGAGAGAAGGAACACATCACATGTCATTCAAGCAAAATGCATTGTTTCCTTCCAAGGTGTTTTCACTTCTCGGCACCTCTCTGGCTACATAAATAAACTATTCATAGGATTCAGCAGGACTGAAACAGTATTTAGTGTTTCTCATTTCCGCAGCTTTTACGGAAGAGATATAAGCTGTCTTCTTATAAATCACAAACAAGTGTAAATTATTTACAGTTGAGACAGATCAACAGTGTTCAGTATACTTTTTTTCTCCAAAACATAATTATTTGGAATTTAGATTTACAATGATATTGGTTCACACCACAATTTCCGATAAAGCAAGAATTATCTTCATGTATAAAATAAATTTAAAAACTTTTTAAATGTGAATTTCGTTCTGTTCTCCTATGCCCCAAAATCAAGCTCATCTTGTATCATACAGCATGAACTTATTATTTGAATATAATGGTTAATAATTTTAGTCTCTTTGAAGTAAACAATATTTGTTAAATTTTGTTAAATTCACCTCTTTCAGCTCTTCATAAGTTATGGTCATAATATTTTTATCATCAGCACGCTTGTTCCATTCTGAAATGTAATTAAAGTAGGATCCCCAGGGCACTTAAAAAAAAATAAAAAAAAAAAGAAAAAAGAAAAGAAAGGAAAATGGACATAATCTTAAAACAAAGAATAAATAAAGATCAGACATGCTTCTTAAAGTATAAACCAATTTTTATCACTCAGGTTGCTCCCTCAGGCATGGATGTTATTAATCACTTCTACATCAAAGGCCTTACCCCTTTCTGTTGAATTACAGGGTTTTCCTCCACAATGTTCAGGTTGTTACCATTGGCCCTAAAGCCAATGCCAGCAGCATAGTTCTCCTTGCCAGCTTACTGCTGCTATGGAGAACCTGCCTTCACAGAAGGTCTGCAAAGAAGGTTCAGCATCTCAATGGGCAATTTCACAGAAAAGTTTCTCTCAGATATGGGATTTGTTTAAGTAATTCACATCCTATCAGTGTGTTTCCAATTCTGTGTGACCCCCTAGTTGTGCTGGCAGAGCTGCTGTGGGGCCCATTCCCTTTCTCACACATTTTGCAGGACTGTTTGAAAGCCACATCTCCCCAGGCTCATCGTCTATGCCACTCAGTCATATTGAAAAAACAGGAGAACAGCAWCAAGGTAGAAGCCAATGTCTGGGAGCAAAGGGCAGCTAACCGAGCCTGGACCCACAGGGGCAAGAACAGAGAGTCAGAGATTACAGAAGCCCAGCCCATCAGCCACCACCTTCATGCACACATGCCTCAGACTCATCCTACTGTTTTGGGATCTACATAGTGAAATTTGTCAAACACATCAGTGGACTGTCAGCTGGGAGTCCACCAAAGAGTTTTCAATATCCAAACCATGTTGCAGAGTTCCCTAACCCAGCTTGAGTCTCTGCTTAATCCTCCTTCTACTGGCTGTGGCATGAGCTGAATGGAGAATTACACAATTTGAAAGYGAGGTGGGAGCCTGATTTTTTTTTTGTAATACACTAGACTCACCTCAATCAAAGATAAAATACTGAATAAATGATACAGAGAAAAGAATATACTGTACTTCTCCCAGTCATGAAGTCTATGAAGAAATCATCCCAGGACTCATAGGAGGGAAGAGAAGGTAATGCATTGGAAAAATGATAAAATGATGTAGCTACATCTTTTGGATTGCGAAGCAGCAGTAGTATCTAAAAAAATAAAATGGGTTATTTCTAGAGCAAGACATAGCAAACTACTATATAAAGATTATAACAATCTGCTTTATAACAGCAATTTGGGAAATTTGTTGTTCTTCATACATTACTTAAAAAAGCACCTACTTTATTCTAAATCCAAAAGGTGAAGTATTTCAATTAAGCCTTATGAATAATCTTCATTACCTTGTGAAGATTATTGCCTATAATTTCAAAATTATCCTTTCCAGGTTAACAAATTAATTCTGTAGAAAATAATCCTGGTTTATTTGATATAACCATCATTCGTTATCTAGGTATATGGGGAAAACTATCACACAAATATAAATTTTATTTAAAACTTAAGACATTGATATTCTCATTTGTGATAACATTGTAAAAACACTGTTTCTATAGGAAAAAATCTAGAAATACATTTCAATAGTTTTCCTCTTGCATATCCCTTTTGGARGTGGACACAGTACTTTGTTGTTGTCAGGATTCACTGGCATTTGGTAAGATGAATGGGAGTTATTTAGCATACATTCAAAAGTGACCCAACTAAGTACTTACTAAGTGGAGCAGTGATTTTGAAAATCACCAATAAAGTATTATATTACCTCTCAAAAAAATTATGAGGATATGTGCTTACAAGACATTAAAATCACTACTGACCTTGGCRTTACTTTTGAAGATTGACTTGGGAAGATTCTCAGGAATGAGATGAGTAAATATAACTCTTCGAGAAGGTAACTTGCTCATCCGCTTTGTTAGGAATTAGAAGGAGGAAAGTAGGTAGTTCAATTAATAGAAGTACATACTAAAAGAATCTTATTACAGTAAAATATTACTTTGTTAAAATTATCAGCTTTTTTGGCTAATAGAAGTACTTATGATTCTTTCTGGATATTACCCAGAGATCTTTGAAGATTAATCTGAGTAGCTCTAATCTCCAAAAGCCTCAGAGAATGAACATCTAGGAGAAAAAGCTTATCCATTTTTCAGAGGTAAATTAATGAATTCTGCTACACAAAGGATACCAAATCTAAAGAAAGAAAGACTTTAACTGAGAGAAGGTGAAAGCTAATAAAATCCTAATAAAAGAGAAATGGCGAGGAAGAAGAGCTAACTAAAGAGATAAAACTTATGTTATCTGGCTTTTCATGAAACTTCTTAAATGTAAAATGAGCTACAATGAATTTCAGTAGTCCCTGCTTTCTCTCCAGTCTCTACAGTGTTTTTATTCTTCATCATTTGCAAGATACCAGATTCATCCTGGGCAGATACAACCAACAGAGAAATGGTCAGAGGTCTTATCAAAGTGTGGAATATTTCACATAACATATATTTAGTATTTGAAATACCAAATTTTAATGGCTGTAATATGTATTCTGTGCTCACCTCATATTTCTCAGCATCTCCAATTTCAAGGTAGGGGAATTCTTCTAGTTCTTCTTTACTCACATGGTTTTCTTCATCTTGGTTTTTCTTTTCAGATATTGCTACTAGCTCAGTTAAGATCTGACCTACCCAGTTTGTACCTGATTGGGAGAAAAAAAATATATTAAAAAAAATTGATTTGCCAAGATAGTCAAGAGGTAATTGGTACTACCAGATGAGTTATACAGTCCCTTTTCATGTGACGATCACAGCTGACTATCTCAATAGTTCTGCTCAGGAGTACTGAAATTTCATTCTCACTTCACAAGGTTACATTTCTGCAACTCAAATGACTATGTATCAGTTGGAAAAAAAAATGTGTATCATAAATTAACTAAAAAAATGGAGAAGAATCACTAAGGTGTCAATATACCAAGTTTTTATTTTGACAAACTGCAGTGGCGACTGTTGTGGTAAAAGCCTGGTGTATCATATATCCTTTCTCACATGTTATATAGGAGGAAAGACAAATCCCAAAACTTCAAAATACTGCCCCAGAGTCAGGAAACCATAGAACTCTGAGTGAACATTGTGGACCTTGAACAAGTCACTTTATGATTCCTATGTGTATATTTGCATATACCTGTATACAGATACACATCTTCTTCTCTTATAGTATAAAAATGAACAAAATTAGATTCAAAAATTGTGCTGTATGATTATTTTATTTACTAACATGTAAAAATACTTCCTGACTTCTGGACATAGTTTTTCTACATCTTTATCACTTCAGTATTAATGGCCACATTTTGATGCACAGCACATATAAGAAAACAGAACATGATAAAACAGCAAACACTTTTCAAATTTTTAAAGTGTTTGTATATACTCTAAAATACTATGAATCCTATAGCACAAGGAGAGAATTAGCTACAGTAAAATACGTACGTGACTCATAAAAAAGAAACTTCTACCTCTGACCAGTGACCAGTGTGGTGGTAAAAACAGTTTCAATTAAAAGAATTTTCAGCTAAAARCAGGAAAGATACAGTGTAAACTAACAACTCCATCAGAGATCTCTTCTTGATCTCCTCATAGGGACACTTTCGGATTTTTATAAAAGCATTTTTTTCGTAGTTACAGATTTCAAGTATACTTGATATCTGTGTGAAAAGATATAAAGAATATGTAATTTTGTACATGAAGGCATCAAAAGGTCAGTTATATGTAAAAATACAAAACTAGGACACAGTAGGAGCTCCCAGAAATGCTGACCTGCAATGTCAGCAAATCAGTTATTTCTGATATGAAAATTATATTTTGATTCTCTACAATTTGTGTATTTTTATTCATAAATATAAAATTAAAATTATGCACATTAGCAAAGAATATCAGACTCCGTTTTCTCATTCATTTGAAAATTTTCTGATAAGATGTATTCATATTTCATYGTGCCTTTTTGAGAAAAATAGTTTTACAAAATATTCTGAAAAGTCTAAACACAGCATCTTTCTCATTACGGAACTTTTTTTATGAAGAAAGCAAACTTTATTCACCAGATTTAGGGTATCCTGCCAAAATGACATCATCAGGTCTGGCTTCAAAGGACTCCAGGGCTCTGAACGCTTCAGAATTGCAAATAGTGGCAGGGTAGAGAATCCCCTTGTAAGAAAAAAGCAGTTCCTCACGGTCCATTGTGCCAGCAGCCACCAGCGCTTTATCTATCAGTTCAATGAATTTCTTCCTCGAGGTTTCCATTCTTCTCTCTCTGTTACRCTGGTTCTTTCAGAGTATGAAACGCTATGCAGAGAAAGAGAATCACAAACTACCTTCCAATAAAGCCTTTTTTTTTTCATCTGGTGCGTAATAGCTTAGTACTATTTGTGAAACCATAAGGAAAAACGAAAGGAACCTTAAGTCACTGGAACCTTTTGAAACCAATGGAAGTTGAAAGTAACTCAACAAGAAAAACAAGAAAATTTAATTGCATCTTAGGTTTAAAATCTCATCTAACTTTGAAGTATCATAGGCCAAAAATCTCAAATAATTACAGCTTGTGAATATATTTCAAAATACCAGAGGAACACTCAGCATAGGCTGAGGTTTATATTGCATAATCAAATCTCTCATAGCAGTTCTATTCTTCTCAATATGCAGACTCCTGGGATTCTTTCTGATGGATAACTCATATTTCCCACCAAACTGGGATCAGAAGTGTTGAGGTTGGGAAGCAGTATTCACTATCTTAATTGTCTGTGGGTGTCTTGTTATCGTACCCTGCTGATCCCCTGTGAGATGGGTGGCTGGGAACGCACAAGGATTAACACAACTCTCAGCCATCGCTTTTCCCTTAATGAGTGCAATACAGAGCTTTGGCTTTCTGGAGTTATATCTAAGAATTATTAGTTTAGATTAATGACATAACCTCTGCACTCAGAGGTTCATCACTGAAAGTGCATTATAGAGGCTCATCATTATAACTGAGGCTATATTCAAACCAGCAATGATTATTCAGATGTTAAGCAATGATTGAGAACAGTAAAGAAAGAATATAACTGACTCCACTGATCTCACTAGAAAACAACAATTAGGCCCAGATTTAAAAGTATATGTCCCGCATGAGAAAATGTTACATAGAAGAGAAATGAAAAAAAAATCCCCTCCAAAATTAATKACATTTATCTAAATTTTATTCTTTCTTATCTCTATTTTGCTCCAAGCAGGAGCCCTAGCAGCTGAACACCTTCATGCTTTTGCCTTTTGCTCACCCTTAGGGATTCATATCTGGGCACTGAGGCATGCTGCAGTGCTGACAGTTTGAATTAGCTCTACAGATGTTGTATTTTGACATCAGTTTTGATTAGTTCACAGAAATCTTATTCTTTTCCTCTTTTTTTTTTTTTCCCCCTAATATAAAGACCTCCTTTATGTACTACCATGGAGCGTATGAACCAGCTGGGCATCATATGACTCCTCCTTCATACATTTGTAGAATGAGATGGGTAGCAGCACAATGCAGCCAACTGGCACCATCTGCAGTCACTTCACTGGCATTAGTGGGAGATGGACTGGCTGCAGTAGAAAGAAACTAAAGGACTCATGTGCTATTTAAAGTGTTGGAAGAAATTGTACAATGTATTTCTGCTAAAAGTTTTTGTGTCATGAAATATTCTCTTGTATCCACATTTGCCAATGCTCCATGTGTAAGGTGCCCTCTGCATAACATGAAAGCCTGATTTTTATTCTTTTTTTTATTATTTTATCTTCCTTTGGTATGAAATTGTCATGGATTAAAGCTAAAAAATCTGGTTATTTGGCATTTTCACCTACTGGCAACAGAAAGGTAGGGACAATAAGCCTTCTGCAACAAGAGAGAAAAGGGAGAGAAGCAAATATAAATGGTTGATCTATTGCAACCAATAACATGAACAAGGGTTGCCATGAAAGAAAGAGTTCATTGCATTGCATTGCATTGCATTGCATTGCATTGCATTCTCACACTCCACTCCTGACAAAAAAGTCTGGAGAAATTTTGGGAGAGAATGTACCGAGGATTTCCAGTGTATTTTTGCCAAAAAATAAAAAAGCAGC
This sequence comes from Eudromia elegans, assembly GCA_003342815.1. Taxonomy (NCBI): domain Eukaryota; kingdom Metazoa; phylum Chordata; class Aves; order Tinamiformes; family Tinamidae; genus Eudromia; species Eudromia elegans. Next base: position 1,468,888 of record PTEX01000050.1, on the reverse strand, counting down.
CTGGCCAATTATTCCTTGGAGGCATGTTTCATCCTTACGAAAGAGCAAAACATTATTAGCAGAGAAAAACCAATTAGAAGATCTAAGTCATGAAAAGAGATTTTGAGAAGAGCTAAATGTCTTGGCAAAAAGAGCATGATCCAGATTTAGTAATGCAAGCCTTTGATAAAGTCATCTGCTATGATACCTTAGCTGAGAGATGGGAGGACTATATCTTGCACTGTACATGTTACATAAGAAAGACCCTCCAGTCCTGCCAAATATTGAAAGAGACTGTAGAAAAACATCAGCTGGTTTAAAGTTTCTAAGAAGCAGCTTTAAAAACATGGAGATTAAAAATAGATTAAAGGATTCAGTAATCTCCAGATTAATGGTATTTGCTGTTGAAGCGACTACAATGCCTCTAAAGGTTCCTGATTTCCCATAAAGTATCAGATCTGATCTCTCCTAATTGTGGAGYTTTATGGAAAGAGGCTGGTGACCTTCCCTGTGATAGCCACAGGACTCTGACAGRTGACAGCGGCCTAGTGAGCTGCTCTGCTTATGTGGATCCATGTTTTGTKAAATGAAACACCAAAGCAGCCCCCGAGCCCTCATGACATTGTACACTCAAATGCTAAATGGCRAAAAAAAAGTATGCTTCTCTACTCATTGCTATGTGAACTTCGTTCATCTCAGACTCCGGAAAAGGCTTCCATAGCCTAGTCCTTCAAAATGGCCTTTGGACTTTGATCCATTCATGCCTCAATCCCAACCTCCCTCTGATGAACCATCAACCCCAGGGGAACATTTCTGGGGCTCCTACAGTTGAGTGCATGAAAAGTAGCGCTTAAAGTGGAATTGATGCTATCACTGAAATACCAAATGTGGCAATTTTTCCCCCTGAATGATTCAGCCTGTGCTTGATCAGAGGGAGTCAAAGCCTCCAGACAGAAACTGGGCTGACAGCATGTGATTCTTCAGCTCAGGAGATGTGATTTACTGGGAGTGGGATTACTGCAAAGGAAAGGTTATAGACATACTTACTTTTCTGCTACTCTGAGTGAAGTCTTGGTCCTTCTAAAGCTAAAAGGTGTTTTCTTCTGGTGATTTCAGTAGAGCTGTCTTTTCAYTCTCCTTTTTTTTTGTATATTGCAGAACGTTACTTGCCTTAGATAAATTGGTAGTTGAGACAACATGAAGAATAAATCATTGTTTATTCATATGGTTAAAAAAAAGGCTAGTATGTCTTGTTAACAATCATCCAACCTCACCCAATTACATTTCTAGATACAAATGCTCCAGACATTGAGCCCTGGGTATATTAATTGCTTTGCCTTGAAGATCTGTAAGTGAAAARCTTGGTAAACTACCACCACAAGAACCATGCCCACTCTATACACCTTAATTCCCCAAAACTACAGTGATTATGTAAAGAAAGATCTTTTGCTTAAGAAAAGAACTGGATTCCTAAGATGTTTATTTGCATATAAACATCTTATCTGGTGGCTGCATAATCATTTTACCATTATTGTGCTATATATGTGTATTCTTATGTTAATACTATAGTAATCTGTTACATACTAGATTCAGAATTAGATAAMATATAGCTTAACAGTTTTTCATAGAACTTCCTATTTTGATATCTACCAGTTCTGATGATTGAAAAGATTATTATGCCTTCCAGTTTTAAGAGAAGATACAATCAATCTAGGTCCACAGATTACTTGCTCCTAATATACTCTGCACTAAAATCTGGGCTCCATGGATCAGCAGTATGTCCATGCAAGCCATGCTGCTGAATTTTTGGTCTTATCAACAGCATATACCAATACGCTCCCAGAACATTAACTGGGTGGACCTCAAAAGGGTTACAGTACGACTTCTCAAGAGTACATGACAGATGTAAGCAAACAGTCACAAACCAGACTATTTACCAGACTATAAGACACTACTGTTATTTTCTTGAAACTGAAAGAAATATTGAAAKAGAGATGAAAAAATAATTAATCTTCTATGCATAATCCAGGCTTACTTTATTTACCCTTCAAAAAACTGTTTGCTTTGGAATCTAAACCTTTGTAGAATTATCTACAATCCTTTCACTTTTTGATTWTTCTTCTGAGCTGTAGATTCTTCTAAGTGAAGCTCACCTTCCYCAACCTAGCTTTCTCACAACATCAGGTTAGACAATGGTCAAAACACAAAAATACAAAAGTATACCCAGTGCTGTCTTTCTCCTACCCAACGTTTCCCATTTGTCTCTTCTAAACTTCACTCTCACAGCTCTTTTTCATCTTCAGTTTTGCTATCTCAGGAGAGTGTCCACTTTCTCAATCTCTTTTCTGAAACAAGGTAGGAAATAAGCAATCTTCCCCAGCTTTTAATATCTCTATTAATGCATTGGCTAGTGGCCAAAGTACAGATACAAAGGTTAACTGCTCTGTCCCTTCTGTTAATCATAYACTGAGGACAGAAATGTCAGCAAAGACAGAATATTTGTTGTCACAGAATTCTGGAGCAATCACCTTCTCATACTAATCTGTACATTTAAGCTGTTAGCAGAGTCTTTAATTTATCACCAAAAGAGATGCATTTCCTTGTTGGGGAGTGGTTTGTTTTGTTTTGTTTTTATCCTGTAAACCTGACCTGTTTTTTATAAATATTGATGACATCAATTAAAAAAAAAAAAAAAAGAGAGAAAGAGAGAAAGAGAAAGGAGGAGATCATCATCTGGAGCTTTGCTGTTAAATAAATGTGCAAAAGAAAGAGGCCAGTCACCTGCTTCACAATGCCAGTCAAAAAGTAACTTCTTGTTCTATTGGGTATCAATATAATTTGACATCAAAAATAAAGGAGGAAGGGGGATAGATGGGCATCAAGAGACCAAATGAATGCCAAAGCATTACAAAACATTCACTGATGTTTTGGAGGATTTTCTGAGTTTTGCTAAAACAGTAAATCTCCTGTTGCCTGAAAATCCATCATTAATCCCATTAAGGTCTGCACCTCTGAAATAGTCAAAGCTCTGGAATCTTTAATACAGAATTAATTATGTCATACACACAAAGTGTAATGTGGTAATGCATATTCAGTCATATCTAAAACACAAATATCATAGAAATATCATAGATGTTAAAAAGAGATGATTAAGTAGATATCCTGAGACAGGTTATTCAGATGCTTAAGGAAAGGGGGAAAATATGCTCTGGTCACATTCATTTTAAAAAAATCATTATCATTCTAATATTAGATATATGAAATTAAATGCAAAAATCAGGATTATCAAAGCAAATGTAACGGCACAYGAGACATGAGTGGGTATATTCCTAATGGAGCTGGAACTGTTCAGCTCAGGTCATAAGCATAGTCAAAAGCATGTATTTTCCCTGAAAGAAGATAATTTAATTTCTTGTCCAAATATCATATTTTTACTGTTTCTTTTACTTAACTTATGAAATATATTTAGTTTTAATAAAATATTATGAGGATTGGAAAATCAAAGGAAAAAACAAATGTGCTTTTCCATGGACTGTGTTAAATCCCCATTGTATGACAGCGTAAATTTTAAAGTAGAACTGCCTGCTAAGGGCCTGTGGGCTAATTCAGATGCTGATTAGYTGGCCAGCAAGTCAATACATTGGCACCACTAACCACTTGTCCTGTTTACTCTTGGCCCATGCCCTACCACTTTTTTTTTCCCCTGTCCTTGAATCCCTTAGACCAGAGGACAAGGGTTTTTTCATGCACAGCTGGGAGTGAGGTTTGGGATGAAGGAGGAAGACCTAGGCGTCTGCCATGGGTGCCATAGGATATGCAGATAGAGATAMACTGATGTAACAAAATAGGGAGGAAAAAAGCAATTTGTGCATCTCTTCCCTAGAAACACCCAGTTSTCCTCTATGTGCAATTTAATCAGACTAAAGATTAATGGTAGCGAGTGTTGGAACAAGAGTTACAAGCTGGACATACCACTGACTGATAAACACTCCTGAGTTGCTTCCAGCATAATTCTTTTTAGCAGCATCATATCTAGSAAACCCTGAAAGACAGGAGATGGTTTCCTGCAGACCTTCCCCATGTGTCTATGCTGTCTGCCCTAGTGTTCTGCATGTAGCGCTGGACTAAGCTCTCTTGTGCATGCTGCTTGTGCATTAGCAAAAAGTTTTTTCCAGAAGAAAAACATAAAGAGCTCGTGCATCATTTCCTCACAAGTCAGTTTGGACAAAATGATGATGAGCACACACTTGAAACCTTGCTAGACACAGGCTAGCAAGACTACTGTCTCAGTACTRGGCTTCCGAGTATGTCACGCAGTAGCCATATAATCAGATTTTTCCTTCCTGAACAATTACCTCATATAACCACCTGTCTTCCCTCTCCTACCTCATGCAGCACCTCATTATCTGCAAATGAGAAATTCCTGGAATGCATTTTGTTCCCAAGAAAAGCCAGTGCTCATGAATAATTAAATATTTCTGTGTATGTACCAGACTAATTCACTGTGTCTCAGCCTCCTCAACCGGAGTAAGCAGTAAACATACCTAGAACAAACTGGATTATTTGTGCAGACATTCAGCTCTTCTTGGTCTGACCCCTGGGAGTGCTCATGTACTAAAGGGCTCTGCTGCAGATGTTCCACTGTGGCCCAAATATCAAATACTCACTGTAAGGTTTCAGGAGAATCAATTCTTCCCATTTCTCCTTTTCATGTTCTAGCATTTTCTTATTTTCTTGCTCTAATAAAAAGATATACTTATCTTTTTCTGTCTGTGATTTTCACTTCCTTTTTTGTCTTACGGTCAGCAGATTTGTTTCATCTTGCCAATCTATATTTTGAGCTCTAGCAGAAGTCCTTGTCTTTTATCTTAGCTAATTAGATTCTATTTGCTACCTCTAGATTCATTCTTAGAGGGGAAAGGTGAGCTTGTATTTCGGTTGATGTAGCTGGCACTGGACAATTTTACTTCCCAAAACTCCATTCTGGGGAACTTTTATAGCTTAGAGTTAATCAAAATGCACAGTCCCCTTTGATCTAAAGAAAAACACAGATACAATGAAAGCCATGAAAACCATGAAAGTTTCTCCTTCTTTCTATTCCCCCTTCCTTCCTTTTTAGTCTCAAAGGCTCCCTCACTGTCACCACTCTCCTTTTTGATCCTAACAYTGTCCCTTAGTTTTCATCTTTCTTTTCACATTTCCTAATTCAAGTCCATTTCCTAGAGATTTGTTTCATTGTATAAGGATCTCCAAACACATAAGACATAAAAATTGTCAGTAATAGCACAAGTAGCTCACCAGACATATTACACTATATCTGAAATACATTTCCACACAGGACTTGGAAAAGGCAAGATTTTGACAACTTTAGATAATTAGTTTAAGTCCTTTTCTGCCAATACTTATCACTATTCCACAGTCCAGAAACTCCACAGTTGCTGCTATCACACTATTAATGATGAAACATCTGAAAAGGGGAAGCTTTCAGCATCCTACTTTAAAGCATTCTTAAAATGATGACAGTTTTCTGGATGCACTAGGGATACAGGTCAGGAACTTGGTCCTCTTGGCCATCCTCTCTCTTCCYCACTAACCCCAGTCTGAGGTAACAGAGTCCAGATTGGCTAGGGAGGATGGACCGCTGGGTCTGGTCCGCTTCTGAATCCATTTCACCAGGTCTTAAAGCCTGTATAGCCATTTGAATAGCAATATTATAACAGCTGTAACTCTGCAGACCTTATCYGAATCCTACTGAGTAGAAATCAGACACAAGGCAAAGGCAATYCTGCTAATGTACAATGACAAGGTAACAAATTGCTTTTTACTCCTGAACAGTTCTGGTACTGTTCCCATGCTGGGGCTGTGCCCTGTGATCAGTGGGGATGCTGAAACTAGCTTTGCTGGATCACTTGGGCTTTCCCATACCTTATCCCTCAATGGATTGGTGACATCTCATTGTTAAAATGTTTTTTACTTGACTTTACTTGAAGATTTGAGGGTTAAAATAAGAAATGTTACTAATGCATACAAAGAAATCTAATTTTCTTTTCTTTCTTTTTTTGATGAAAATCTTACTGCACACAGCCCAGATGATATTGTGTGAAACCAYTGTTTCACTCATTAGGCTTTAACCTCTCAGAATTATCTTTCCTTCCAGTGGAATTCCTGCTAACCTTCAGTAGTTGTCATCTTGGAAAAAAAAGTGATCTCCAGTTAAGTTGACACATACTAACTAAAAGTAAACTGTAGAAGTGGAAGAAATGCAAAATATTGCCTTTGTTCAAATCTATGAGGCTGTAGAATTGCAGGGTGAGGGAGAAAGGGAAAACACTGCCTTRAAGAGTGCATAAAAACACCTGGTCTGAGGAAACACCATGAAGAGAAATGAGTACTGAATATTTAAATGAATGTTCAAATAGTTGATTCCCAAACTATGTTTGCTCCGCCAAAATGCTAATGCAGCACCTTCGTGAAGCAGGGAGCAGAAGCAACGCGCTGCTATGAAGAGAATTGACCTGCAGAAGAAAACTTACTAAAATGATCTGCTAAATAGCAGCTCTCTTTTCTAGTCTGGAAGATTAAAAGAGATTTTAAAATGTTCTTATTCTGTGGGGGGAGTCCAGCACTTGGACACTCTGCATCTGAACTATGCAATTTCTTTCCCTCACTGCTTGGGAACCTGTAGAAGAAACGTAACCCTTTCCTCTCACCACAGGTGAGACAMAGTTCCCATATCCAGGTGCAGAACCTCATCCCACCATGATCTGCAGCAGCCAGTATCAAGGAAAAGTCCTGCTCAGAGCTTTAATCCAAAATTATGCAGCTCAGACTCTGCAACGAGCACGGGACACACTGAGTTTTGCCAGCTGCATCAGGCTGCAAAGATGCTACTGTGCTTCCAAGGGAAGGTATACAACATGTTCCAGATGCCTCTAAGGACCCAAGGAAAGCTAGAAAAAATGGTTGCCCTTGGGGTCGATGCACAGACTGCTTGAGCAGTGCAGCTGGCTGTTTCAAGCCTCATTGTGCTCAGGCAGGGCGAGTTCCTTGAAGGCCAGTTGACGTTTAGGCAAGAAGTTTCTTTTGAGCTTTTCTGCACGTTGTTAAAGATTAACATCCAGATCAGATCTTCGCAGGGCTYCACAGAAAGAGCCAAGACGCATCCTTCCCAAAGAAAATACCTACTGCTAATATGGCAATGGAGGTGCCCTGACCTTCCAGGACACCCCCACAAGAAAGTCGGCAAGTCTGTAAACAGTGCCTCACTTTTGACTTCAGAGCAGACCTGCATGGCCTGCACAGGAGCTTCTTGCAGTCACTTTCCCACATTTAGGTCAGTCAGGTAAATACTGGTTCTAATTCGTCTCCTTACAGCAGTGGATAAGCAGGTAAAGGAATCATCAGTGATTACTAATATTYCCAATATTATCAGAAAAACTGATACCTGCAGATAACCGAAAGATGTTACTCAGTGATACTACTTGACAAATTATGGCTATGGATTAGCCTCTTGTTTCTCCAACTGTCACCTCAGAGCCTACTCATGTCAAACCAGGACCAGACCTCGCAAAAAGACAGATGTGGGAGGCACTGGGAATCTGGTAAACCATTTAAAAGGCAGCTATAAGATGTAGTTTTATTTTATTGTTACTAAAAAGAAAAAAATAGAAAGTTAAAAAATAGAGCCTAGTAATAACACACATGCAAACATGAACTGTTTGTTTTATTACAATTATTCTTATTAGGTTAAAAAAAAGCAGGATGCTCGAGCTGGCATATTATGGATTAATAGGATTCAGATGCAAAAAAGCATAATGCCTAACAGAGAATATACAGAGTAAACTTTGTCAGTAGATATGCGTCAAAATTCCCCAAAGCTACGTAAAGACTGATACTCTGCTTATAAAAGACAGCTACACTTTAAAAGAAATTAAGCTACTATTGCTTAAAGCACTGCAATGCCTCCTTCATTTTTATTAATATTTACTATATATGTAATTCAATGAAGCCAGAGGGAAAAATTATCTTTTGATTTGAATTACATTTGAATCAGTGCTTAGCTCTACAAGAAATCTTTCTGCCAAGAAGTAGCCTGAACTGAAATATTTTTCAAGAGTTTCTAGGTACCAAATACTYCTAAACACTGAAAAGCTCAATAATAAAAAGGAAAATAGCATATTTCCTTAAGATGGTATATTGYGAAGCAGAACTGTTAGATTCATCTGTATGTGATTAATTATGATACTATCCAGTGCATGAACACCATCTTATTATGCCAAAGATTTTACATTTAAAATTAAAATCTGATATACACATCTGTCACTAAAAAGGCAGTYGTAATCTTAATAAAGTTTATCTGCAGCATCCACTTGTCTCCTGGATGTCATGCAACTGCACTCCTGCTCAGAGTTCAGGAAATGTTTACTTCAAAGCACAAGTCCTTGATCCTTCAGGCTTTGCAATACACATCATATTTTAACCTTTTTCCAAGAGGGATTGCTTCTAAGTGTTCCTTGTACATKTTATCCATTTCCAAATTATGCTCTTCTGCAAAAAGATTCTTCCAGTCACTAACAGCACCTAAAAAGAAGCAAGATTGATACTATATTGGTACTATAGTGTGCAGGTTTTAATAGTTGTACTTATTTTCTCCGAGTAGTAGTCACATATCCTTTTGCATGTTAAACAAATTGTTTTTTCTTACTTTTTATGTATCATTGGATTTGATTACTTTGCAAGATTGAGTGGTTCCGCTAGTCTGCAGSACCCACTAGGTAACATGCAAACTTTCTGCTTTGTTTACCCAGCCTTAGGGCAAGAAAGAGGGAATGGACACAGAGTATTTCCTAGGTYGCAGTATGTTATAAAGGTAGCTAGCCTGATTTTTGCTCATCTTAATTCACCAACTGGACAGTTATTGCAGTTCAAGACCTCCTGTTAGGTTATTCCTTAGTTACCACGAAAGATGGAGTTCCTTCCATAGAGGATGACACCAACAGTCAGAAGGAAAAGGCTTTCGGAGAGGCTCACAGTYTGAAAAAAACTAGGATTTCTTTCCTAGAAAGCTGATGGCTCCTCAAAAAGCTCCAATAGATTTTTTCAGAAAAGTGAATATCTCTTTGAAAGAACTTAGTGGTCTTAATGCATTTTGCTCATGGAGCTAATGAAGATAACTGACTTATCTGCCTTCCTGTTCTCAGGCTGTTGAGAGTGTTATTCTGAGGAGCAGCACTAGCCCATCATCCCAAACGAAGAGCAAGAAAACGCAGTGTGGTCTACTGCTGGCCTGACAAGCTTTGTCATGCTAAATGTCACGTAATTTCTGCCACTGTTGCCACAAGACTATGTTTCTTTTCCTTTAGGCACAGAGGTGCAGAGAACTCATTGCCATATCACCAACTCTCCAACATCTCTGCTTACTTGACTTCCATGAGTCAGATGCAAACAGCTGTMAATGAGGAAAGGTGTCCAGAAGGCTTTGCTAAGCCAGTTGGAAGACTGGTGAAGTAATCTTTTCAATTAGGAAATTCTGTTGAAATATTCATCATTGTACAGTGTAAATATTCAGTTAATATTATGAAAGGAAATCTTTCTGTCATTACACTGGGCAATAAAGCTATAGTATACCTAACAATAAAAAGGCTGAGAACAGTATCTTCAGAATGGGGAGAAAATTCACCTTTACGGAACAGAACATCACCAAATGCTCCATGGGTCTCCTTGGAGTTCTTCTTCATAGATTGGAAGCTGCTCCTCTGCGCAACAGCATGAATTTCCTCTTCATTCAAAGGGAACTCAAAAAATTCAACTATTTTTTTCACTCCTAAGTATGTATTCTATCAAGAAAAAGAAGTACCACACTGTATATTATCCAAGAAACCACAGTAGTTTCTCCCATATCCTTCACACTCTCTCGRTATCTCTTTTAACTTCACATTGTTGTACAGAGGTGTCTTGAGAATGAATTCAACTAATTATGCAAATCAAGACATAAGTAGTTAAAGCTATATGAAAATGAGCAAAGTCCATTTACACACATAGTGATGAAGACATGCACAGAAGACTATGTGCATCAATCCAATCTGGAGTTAAGTGAAAATTATGTTAAAACATTTTAGGTTCATATTATAAACATCAAGAAAATAAGAGGGGAGAAGAATTATTTATATTTTAAAAACTGAYCTCTTTATGTTATTGAAATGTCACCAAAAAACTTCAGGAAATACATTTCTGAGAAAGGAGAGCATTGGAACATTGTCTCATGTAGAAAAGCAGTGTGTAAAGCTGTGGTGCGTTTTTCCCCTGAGATAGACGGTTACTTTATTTTAGAGCAATTCCTCCTCTCAGGTCCCTTTGCCTTTCACAAAACCCATGATCTGACATGTGTGGACATGGCTTGCATACAGCCAAATGTGCATCTAATATATGACCCCTTGATATTCAGGCATCATCAATCTCTGCTTTCTGAGCCACATATGCAAACAAGCACGACTCTATGAAGTAACTGCATCCCAAGCCCAAAGGTGTAGGGTCTCGAAAAGGACAGCTGGGCTTGGCTAAAGATCACATGAAATGTTGTGGTTAACAAAACAAACCTGCTTTGAAACAGTGCTAATATTGTATTCATACAAGTTTGTATGCAAGTCGTATAAATATTAACCACCTACACACTGTTCCAGTCATTTATACTAGCTGAAGTCTAGACCTTGGATCCCGACGCGTAGTTTGCAAGCTGATTTCATCTTGCATATGTCTTCAGAGTTTGAGTGTACCTACATTGTTTTTGATTATAATGTAGATAGTTGGGGGGCCTAACTCTGCAAAAAAAAATAAAAAAAACAATGAATTCTATGCTGAAAAGATGCAAATCTCAAACAGTGCTAAACTTACCTCTTTTACATCTTCAAAACCTATAGGCATAACATTTTCATAGTTAATGTACTTGTTCCATTCTGAAAGATAGTTGAAATAAGATCCCCACGGCACTGTATAAAAGAGAAGCATTTATACTAATTTATAACTTATATTAATTTATAGGAACATTTACATTAATTAAAATAATTACATGATGATRTATTTTTAAAGACTGAGTGCATGCTTTCCAACATAGAATCCATGTAGTAACTACGGAAAGGATTCTCTATCAGGTAAAACCATGACCTTGGTCTACATGAAAAAGGCTTTAGAAGTGAATAACTCTAGCACCTAGACAATGCAACAAAGACAATTAGTTCAGCTCAGTGTACCAATAACTATGTTCGTCTGATCTGCTGGATACTTTGCTTTGGAAATAAGTATTATTCTTCAGCCACATAATAGAGATATAGGTACTTATGYTTTAGTTGAGCTTATATTATCATTGTTGTTTTCACTGTTTCGTCACCCTAAAAGATGCTGTTATGAATTGTTAGCAAATTCCTTGTAAATTCCTTAGTCACTCTACAGTTTTTCTATATCTCTTCAGTGGCCAGCTGAGCTGAAGGTCCTCAGCAGTTAACTAAGTCAAACTGACAATATACTCAAAGAAAATGCATTTTCTCTTTATTGCAATGTGAAAGGGTCACAGTAAGTATTTGCCTGTTTATGCCTACATGCAAAGATCCTCTATTAAAATTATTCCCAGGTAACTCAGGCAATTGAAGGGGGAGTTATGAGAAAGCCATTGTGAAGGTCATATAGTGTTTGTTTTAGAGATTGACCTATGTTGATGATCACCATAGTGAGAGTAAAATGTGCGTAATTGTGACTATTTCTATAAAAGAGAGTACAATACCTTTTCCAGCCATGAAGTCTTTAAAGAAACTATCCCAACATTCATAAGATGGAAAAGGAGAAAAGACTAAGGAAAAATGGTAATAAGATGTTGCTAAATCTTTTGGATTGCGGAGCAAGAGCAATATCTGGAAAATGTAAATGCAAATATATAGACAGGCATTAGGAAAGGGCTGTAAAGAAAAATGGCAGTTTTCAATTAAACTACCCCAGCACTGATTTCTTGAATTATGTAGCCTTAAAGTATTGATATCACATTGTAACCAGTGTCCAAATTATTTAATATTATTARTTATTTAAGCCATTTATGGTAAAAGGGTGTTATTAATCCAAATAGATCAGATAAAATAATTAAATGAGCAAAAAAGCTCCAATTGAGGTAAAATGATGGTATACTTTGCAGAATCAATTTATCTCACAGTCCAATCTCATATGGTMATACAAGAAAATGTTCATAAAAGAAGACTGATAAAGAAAATCTGTAYTGACATAAAACATTAATTGAAGTTAATATGTTTAAAAATCATTAAAATGACCACTTACTTTAGCTTTGTTCTTGAAAATGGACTCAGGTAAATGTTGAGGAGCCATATGGGTACGTATAAGTCTTCTTGAGGGTAATTTCTTCATCCTCTTCAACAAAGAAGAGAGAAAGTTAACAGTATAATTAACATAACTTTATTAGCTTGAGCATGTTTGCATCAGCTTACCAAAAGTTCAGGTGGGAGAGAAAAAAACTACAAGYTTTTTCCTGGAACCAAATACAGTGTGCTTTGAGTAACCCTAAACACAGAAGCTCTTCATAGTAGCTGTTCAAGGAGAAAAGCTTTCTCTGACATATTTCAAAACACGAGTTCATGCTTCCTCTTCATGTAGTGAAATAAATCAAAAAGTAACGAGGAAGATGCAAATGACATAGCTTTTTGTAATCAAAATGGAGGACGCTATTGAGAGTAAGGAAAGAGGGAAGGGAATAGCAGAAGAAAGAAGATGAAATTAAATTTGGAAGGAGAGAAGGTCACAACAGAGCAGGAAATTAGGGGAAAAAGGAATATCACAAAAAGTCCTGAGCAAGCATCTGCCACACATTGTGGCAGAAGATTTTGACCAATGTCATCTGTATCTAACCTCCTTATGACTTACTCCAATAGCAAGGTCTCTTTAGACCTGTGAATCAAGATATCCATTCATCCCTAGGGCTTGTTAATCTGAGTAAAAGCATATTAGCTTTTTTAGCAGTCAGTGAATAGAAACCTATACTAAGAGGACAGATGCTGTACTTCCTTTTCCTTATGAAAAATAYCTGCCTTTGAAACAAATATATGTATTTGATGCTGAGAAGAAAATGTTATGAGCGTACAGAAGAGTGAAGCAGAGCTGCAATAGATTGAATTGGCTTGTTGGAGAGGATAGAGAAGTTGAGGCTCTCCCTGGCATGTCACGTTGTGTTTCATGACCTTTTTATTTGTCTTTGCATGAAACTTCTGCTGAATTTTGGAAAGTGTCTCATACAAACCYTCTGATCCTTTTTTCTTTACAGGGCTACATGGATGTATTTTGGTTAGAGCATACCTGCAGTTGTCCAAAGTACTTACTCTGCAAAGACATATTTCATATCACATTAGTTGTGAAATGACATATAAAYATCAAAGTGCACCTCATATTTCTCAGGATCTCCAATCTCAAGATAGGGAAATTCTTCTGACACATCATCATGATCATTTGTTTCATTTTTATTTTTCTTTGCAGCTGTTGCTATCAGGTCACTTAGGATTTGACCAAACCAGTTTGTACCTGGAAGCACAAAGAAAGTTGCTGCATGGAGAATTTTAAGCACAGCCTTTTATGCAATGTATGAAATGGGGCATGAGAAGGACCACTAAAATTTCAATTGGTAAAAAAAAGAAAATCCTTTCCAACATAGATATTCACACTCATAGAGATGAGATGCTAGACACTGCACAGTATCCCAAATTATGCCTAGTCTATGGTATTTAAAACGCTGCTGAATTCTATAAGGAAGTCATTGTGGTTGCTTCTGCTTTGAGTAGGATAAAAGGAAAGAATGTCTTACTGAGTTTGCATGAATTTGTAAAATATGAAGAKATTAAAGTGTTGCTTATTACTCTAAGCAAATTTCTCTGTTTCTTTGTTTTACTACTAATTTTTAAGACAGTTTTAAGAAGGGCATTGACGAGTAAAAGAGTTACTTAGCTGGACGGCACAAGAGTACTACTAAAATCCATGAGGTAACATTGTAGTTACTGCTCATCTTTAACTCTCTCACTCATCTTTTTTTGCAGTTTGTCAAAATTTCTCTTTGTTTGAACTGATCCTGATGAAAATCATAGTCAGTGGAAATTGCCATGAGTTTGAATATGCTCTTTTGGTAAGTCTGTTAATTGTATGAACACATGTAAATAATTAAAACTTTAAAAAGAGTCAAGTAGAGACTTGTAACAGGAATGTTAAAACTGATGTGAATGCAGTGGGAATGGGATGTGTGTCTGCACGCACTAGGAGAAAGAGAAGATCAAATGTTAAAAGGATGACCAGTATTAATAATGAAGAAGGGCACTTCATAGCAATGGCAATGAGCAATGTGTTGCTTAAGTCAAGCTGAGAAGGTCTGTGCTCTGATAAGATCACAGCACTATAACTTGTCAGCAGAAGACCTTGCAGCATGACAATAAAAGGAAAGTAACAAGGTTATATTAACAAGCATATCCCATGTGTCATTCCTTTTCCTCTTAGCCAAAAAAGAAAACAGACTATAATCCTAAAAAAAAATTAACATGAGGACACACAATGGGCAGCAGAATTGCATAAACACACGGAGGCTGAAATAAGAATGCAATGAAACAAAAGGGTCACACTGAAACAATGTCCCTGAAAAGTCCGAGTTTCTATGGCTTCTGAGATTTCCTGTGATGAAAATGCTAACATTTGTATTTTGGTATGACTGAAATATTTCATATCACCCATAGGAAGGGGAATATACAACATTGCACATGAAAAAAGATTTCGATAGTTTCATGCCAATGACATTTTTGTTGAATTTGCAAATAGAAATGTGACTTTACTCTCATCTGTCTTAACACAATCTTAAATATTTCATAAATCCATCTAAACATACCATTATTGCATTAGTAGTCGCAGGAGTATTGCTATCATTGTTATTGCTATTTGTACTATTATAGCTGTTTTGATTATCATTTTAATTATGGCATCCTCCTTTATACTGCAAGTAAAACATACCAGATTTAGGAAAACCTGCTAGAATGACATCATCTCTTCTGGCTTCAAAGGACTCCATAGCTTTGAATATTTCAGGAGTGCAAAGAGTAGTTGGGTAGACAGTGCCCTTGTAGGTAAAGATCAGGTCTTTACGTTCCAAGGTGTCAGCAGCAATCATCGATTTCTCCAGTACATTAGCTAAAGCTGGTTTAGACGTTGCCATTCCCTTCTCTTCCCTTCCCTTTTTCTTTCTTTCTAAAGGTCTCTGTTGAGGTGTAATTCTGGAGAGACAGAGGCAGGCACAGGTCAGGTATTTATAGGATATTTGTGTCTGTGTACTTAACTCCTCCTTTCCAAGCCCTTTGTGTACAAAAATCCTGAACCAGCTGCAAATGGGTCATTTAAATGTGTTTCTTTGACCTCAGTAAGAAAAAAAATTGGTCCCAAAGGTAAAATAATCTATTTATTGTTAAGATGATTCAAAGACCAGCTAACAGGCAATACATATTTTCAAACATTTATTCTAATTCCATCACAGTTAACACAGTCTCTAGTATATGTACAATGGGCATGAGATAGTTAACAATAATTAATTTTCATATTTTGATTATAAATTAATATGAAAATAGGTTAGATAATCCTGGCATAATGTGGGGTCTTTTTCAAACATTCTGGAGGAAGGAAATTTAGAATACATTTTGCAAACAGAATGCAAGACAAGTGCATGTGAAATCGATAGTAAGTTTTCAGCTCACTTTGGCAAAGCTAAAGATTCATCCTGGATATGCAAATTAAGATTTGCTGGCCCAGCAAACACCAGGAAATGTTGGCATGTTATCATGTTTACAGGGCCCGGAAAAGATATTTGATGGCCAAGTCACTTTGGTACAATAAGCTAACATCTCATCCTAGCACAGACCAAAGGTGCATTTAGCTGTGTGATATATTGCAATGACACAGAGGGTCAGATCAATGGGCTAAGAGTAATGATGACGGTAATTCAGTGGGCCGTAAAAACAGTGAACATCTGTTGGCAAGTCTGATATGCAACGATAGGGTATTTCAGTAGCATGTTGATCTCAGAGGCAGAAAGGCAAAGCTGTATGAGTTTGAGTAAAACTGGTTATGTATACTGATAGAGATTTGTACTCATATTAAGTAAAAAACACTTTCCAATTAGGAATTTCAACAGATTTCACAGGAATGCTATTAATAGTGCAATAATTTGGTCCTATATTCCTAATGACTTCAGACATATATTACAGTATTTAACAAAATGTACAGATATCTTCCTTCCTAGTGTGGAATACCTAAGCAGCCTAGATATACAGACATAACAAGAGACTGAGCTTGGCACATTCTGTAAACTATGTTCTTTATCCATGTTTTTGAAATTACTTTTGAAATGGTGAGCTAACAATTTGGACTGGAATTTTAACATATTATGTGTTACACAAAGAAGTTTCATGCTCAAAGCAAGAGTAGTCATAAGCTCTTGATTCATCTTAAAGTATCTAAGGAGCTCATAGTTTCTTGCTACAGAACGTTGTGGTGCTGAGAGTTGACAATTATTCAAAGGGCAGTGCTCAAATATTATGGAAGAGAAATTCTCAAAGAGATGTTAAATTCAAATATTTCAAAATTCAGAAGGTCCTTAAGCTACAGATTGTTGGAGAATGGGAAGCTTATCTGAGGAATTACTATTATTTGTTCATTCTTCCTACACTCTGCTCTAGTTATTGTCTGTTGGCCATTTCCATTCATAGGACACGTAGCTAAATGTACTCTTGGTCTGTTCTAGGAGGGGACGTTAGGTTTTCTTATTCTTTAGGGAACTTGGACTTATGTCAAAGGTATCTGCTCAAAATCAACATTTATCTTGTAATTGACAGATAAAACATCTGACCTAAAACATGACTTTAGCTTCAGCATACATTTATATTATGCAATATTTGTTTAAATATACATCTAAGCATTCTTGCTTGGGTTGCAGTTGGTGAAAGGATCAGTTTTCAACTTTTATTTCACTGTTCTGTTTGCTTAGCTCAAAATTGCAATAAAAAAATAGAGTTATATCCCAGTCTATGTGTATGTCCTTGTTGTGTCTGTGAATGTGGTTTTAAATTATTATTTATTCTATGAAGAATGGATCATATCAATACTGTCAATCATCCCAAAGCCTGTCAGGCTGAGAACCTGACCTGTTGCCAAGACCATATTTTTAAGAGAAATTGAGTGAAAATGATCTTACCACTTCGGAGTATGAGAAAAATGGTTGGGAAAATAGTTTTGTCCCTCCTTATTAAGGGATCATTGTGATTATGTCTGAATTACAAGTCATGACTCAAGCCTTGCCCTAGTCAGACCTTTAACATACATAGTAAAAACTGCATAAGTTTAGTTCAGTCTCCATGTTCAAAATGAGAAGAGAGCATAACAATTTCCCTCCAGAGGAGATGTTATAATTACTAAAAATATAACACTGTAACATACAATATTACCAGAATGAAAAAAACAGCTACTTTGAGCTCACTGTTGCCTTATCTGCATAGCTAGATAAGCCAAAGTACGTTACTGAGGTAAGGAGCAGATATGAAACACAGAGCATTACATAAAAGCACAGATAACACCTGGCTAAAGTAGGAGCCAGGAGCAGGCCTGTCTTCTGCCTGGCTGAGAAGAGAGTTGCGCTCCAGTCAGAAGTGAAATATCCCATCATGCAATTGATTAATAACATCAAAAAGGGAGTTTTTATTTCAACATTTGGCTAATGAAATAACTAACTAAAGCAATAATGGAGCAATGAAGCAGTTATTCTATGACAGATATTTAAGCACATGCAATACAGGAGAATTCGTCCAACTTTGTTTGATCTTGATTCTGTATCCCAGAATCACGGAGCAGCTGGGATRTGAGGGATCTTTGCAGATCATCTGGTCCAATCTTCCTGCTCAGAGCAGGTTTACCTACAGCAGGTTGCTCTGGATTGGGTCAAGTCAGGTTCTGAATATCTCTGAAGGTGGTGAATTCACAACCTCTCTGGACAACCTGCTCTAGGATTTGACCACTGTCACAGTAAACTTTTTAAATGAAAACCATGGAAACACCTTCATGAAAACTTTGAATAGAATCTTCCATTTCAATTCCAAAGAATACAAATTGTTCTGTAGTTTTCAATGAGTATAATCACTGTATTGTTGTTATTGAGGGAATGTAATTAATTGAAGGCGAACTACTAGTTGCTAATTGTTTTATCAAGAGGTAAATGTACTGAACATCATTTACAAAATAAGAAAAAAGAATTTCTACAAATAAATTTGGAGTAAGCATATCTAAAGAAAATGTGCACAAAGCATTGTTGGGTGTGTTCAATAGCTGTATGTTTAGCTTCATGTTTCACACAAAAAATCATATTTTATTATTAATTTTGATATTTAATATTATTTTTGACTTCTCGAATGGTCTTCCATATTTTGACCATTTCTTTATTCTGAGAATCAGTAAAATATTTTTTTCCCAGCTATCAATATTGCTTTCAAACAAACCTATATTTTACTTGCAGGTTGTTTTGTTTTATTTTGTATTGAATTCACATATTAAGGAGCATGCACTTTTAATTTGAGATCATTAGTGTTTCAGAATGAATTGCATCAGTGAAGGCCTACAGTACAGAACTTTCTCAAACTTCAACTACATTTCATAGACTTTGATGCAAATCCTCCTAAAAAATATTACTTTATTCAAATCTTGTATTTACACATTGCCAATATTTTTTAAAGAGGCATTAGTAAATGTCATATAGAGAGGTTATTGTGACTTCTAACTAAATGTTTTCTTTAAATTACATTCTTTCTTCATCTTTCATCAACAATGAGATCATATGCCATCTTAAAATCAACTCATTTATCTGGCATGTCTCACAACACAGTACTAAACCTGGCCATTTCCAAGACTGTATGATGTACACAAAACATATCTTAAATATCACATGATGAATATTATCTTATTGACTAGGAAGGCTTAGAGACATGATTCACTTCAGACAGACTTTGAACACTAGAAATACCTTTGAAGTTATGGTGAATACAGACATGCTCCCAGTTACGGGAAATTCAAATATCCTTCCTTAAGCATTTCAAAGTGATTTGAATGCCCTCATTTGATATCCCTTCTTTTATAAGTGGCTAAACAGAAGCTCACAAAAAATAATCAGACAGAAGTTCAGAAATCCTGAGCATACAGAGTGTTTGTTTTCTTCAGTGGAAATCAGAGAGCGTTAGCACAGTTCTCATGAACGCCTTGCGAAGGACAGGATTTTGGCAAAGCTGGTACTACCTTATGACACTGTACAAAATCCTGTCTAATCAAGTTGCATGTCCATTATCTGTAATTTTGACCCAGAACTGACATCTAGGATAGGAAGAGGTAGAATAGGGGCAGTGAAGCAACTTTTTAATAAAAATTTTGTTCCCAACAAAGAGGGGTATATTCATTCCTGGGGTATATCATCTCCTTTCTCACCAAAGACTGGAACCTCTGCAGACAGAAGGGTGCAAGTGAGGAAGATCTAACTGAGTAAAACTGCAGACAATAGTTGCAAGATGCATCCTCATGCAGAGAGGCCCGGTATAATAAATCTAAATTTCTGAGGACTTTTCTTTTGCTGCCCTTTCTAGATGGATTTTCACAAACTGGACTCTAATCCACTGACCGGAACAAAATATTTGCTAAAGGTAGACAAACAAGAGGCAAATCTAGGTTTTTGGTGATGGGTTTCTCTTCTTTTCTTTTCTTTTCTTTTCTTTTCTTTTCTTTTCTTTCTTTTCTTTTCTTTTCTTTTCTTTTCTTTTCTTTTCTTTTCTTTTCTTTTCTTTTCTTTTCTTTTCTTTTCTTTTCTTTTCTTTTCTTTTCT
>PTEX01000050.1:1423065-1447598 GCA_003342815.1 Eudromia elegans | reverse complement strand
TTGAACTTCATGAGGTTACTCGCCGCCCAGCTGTCCAGTCTGTCCAGGTCCCTCTGGATGGCAGCGCAGCCCTCAGGGCTGTCAGCTATTCCTCCCAGTTTGGTATCAACTGCAAACTTGCTGAGGGAGCACTCTAGCCCTTCATCCAGGTCATTAATGAACAAGCTGAACAGAACTGGACCAAGGACTGACCCCTGGGGGACACCACTAACCACAGGCCTCCAGCTGGACTCGGCACCGCTGATCACCACCCTCTGAGCCCTATCATCCAGCCAGTTCCTAATCCACCTCACTGTCCACTCATCTAACCAACACTTCCGGAGCTTGCCCAGGAGGATGCTGTGAGGGACGGTGTCAAAAGCCTTGCTGAAATCCAGATAGATGACATCCACCGCTCTGCCCTCATCTATCCAGCCAGTCACCCCATCATAGAAGGCTATCAGGTTAGTCAAGCATGATTTCCCCTTGGTGAATCCATGCTGGCTACTCCCGAGTACCTTCTTCTCCTCCATGTGCCTGGAGACAGCAGCCAGGATGAGCTGCTCCATCACCTTTCCAGGGATGGAGGTCAGGCCAGGTCCTCCTCGTTGCCTTTTTTGAAGATAGGGGTGACACTGGCTTTCCTCCAGTCCTCTGGCACCTCCCTCATTCTCCAAGACCTTTCGAAGATGATGGAGAGCAGCTTGGCTATGACATCCGCCAGCTCACGCAGCAAAATATGATTTCAATCATTCTCAAAAATAAACAAACATTCAAGTAATTAAAAAAACTAGTTTCATATACCTCATAAGTCTATAATTCTTAGTTTTCCATAATTATTTTAAAGAGGAAATCACAAAGTTTGAGGGAAGCAGTCAAATGAGATGTTATGCAGGCTAGAATTTATTTTCAGTAATGTGGGAAGAAAAACCTATATGAAGTTTAAAGAAAATATTTTGTTGAAAGACATCTCCATAGCTAAAGCAGACTTTAGATTTTCCAAAGAAGCATTTTTCTTTAGAAAACAGCAATTCTTCACTTCAAAACTTTTCTTGGAAATCTATATGTGTCTTTCTGTCGAAAACTATCGCTCTAGAAGAGGATAGAAACATCTCTCCCAGTGATCCAGCAATGCAGGTACTCCATGAGGACCTAAAACCAGAAGTGCAAGTCTCAGTGTTGCTGAAACAGGGCAGGGGCTCAAATCTTTCCCTCTCCCAGCTGAGAGCACCAGGCCAAGACTGATTTAAGCTTGAGTAGCTCTCAAGCTAAACTCATATGGCTACAAGAAGATGGGCACAATATGCTAAAACAAAACAGTAGGCAGGGAATAGGAATGAAAACATGACTGCACTCAGAGGATGCTGTCAAGCCCATCGGATGGATTGTGCTTTTGTTACTAACACAAGGCCAAGCCTTGTGCCACCACAGTGGTGTTACCACTGCTAACTTACCCAGCTAGCAAAAGTAGGTCAGCATATGGCACAGGCACAAACTTCTGTCACCTTGAAACTCATCTGAGGGCAACCAATTGGCCATTGCTGTAAAAAATAAATTGTCTCCCAAATAAAAAGACAACTTTGCGTGCATTCAATCTCATTGTATAAAGAAAGTCAATATAAGGGCACGCTGTTCTTCCTATCCTATAAACATGAAACATGGAAAAAAAAAAGGAAACTGAGCCCTGAAATATTTTTTGAATCTTTGCAATAGATTCAATTCATGGTGAAGTCTACAGATTGGCCATTTCTTCTATGATCTAACTTGCGTCTGCCGAAAGTTTCTTCCAGCTGTACAGCATTGCTGCAAGTTAGTTTCTCAAGAGAATATTTGTCCTTCTTCCCTATCAATGAACTTCCTAGCAATGAACTTTTCACATTTTACCAGGATGGAATTTGCATTAGTATGTTGATCACACTGTATAATAGAGAATATGACTCCATAGATATTTTAAAAGCTATAACAGATGTTTTCTTGCATGTATCATTTTGCAGAAAAAGTGAGACAGCGAAGTAGCCACATTTTTCATTATTATTTCTATTTTATCATCTATCATCTCATTCTTCTGAATTTTTAGGTGGCCCTGACTGACATTACATTAGTATCCACTGTTACTGCTGCCAATGGAGGCATTTTTCTGGTCTTTCCCCCTTCTAGACAACTCTTGCTAAAGCAGGTAGAGTAGATGCAGCATTTTGAGACTTGTGAAAGACAGACTCATTGAAGCTCAATGCAAGAAAAATAACTTTTAAACATAATCCAAACCAAACCAAACACTAAGATAGGTTTCCACATGATATGTTCACAAGTCTCACTGTCTCATACAGGGATTATAGTATAAGCAGTCACTTAGAAAATGCCTTTCATGTAAGATTGATTGTTATAACTGCATCAGATCCCAACTTCTGTACTTTATGTCTCAGAGCTCTTGTTATATTTTACCCTGGAATATAAAACCAGATTTAAAAAGAAGAAAAAAAGAAATCTTCACATATGGATATCAGCCAAGTGTGTGTGGGCTGTTATTTTAACATTCAGATGTGCATTGTGCTGATTACCATATTGACTTTCCTAGTGATCAGCACACACCCAACATTTCCTTTCCAGATGGTAATGGGAAAAATCCTAAAACAACTGATATGAGTTACCTCATTTTTTGCTCATTTTGGAAGACACTTAATTATCATGCCAAGATATCTCACGCTCATGAATGAGGGCATGAAGTCCAAAGAGCAGCCCTACTCCTCTTGCTGTCAACCAAAGTGTAGAACTTGAAAAATAAGATTTTTCAAAAGTACATAAAAATTAGGTGAAAAACTCCTGTCAAAGATACACAGCATAACATAAGTGAATTTTATGGCATATGTAACCTTTCTCGCTTATACAAATATTGTGTAATTAGAGTTATATTAAAATAGCCTGTTCCTTTCCTATCCTCTTTAGGTGTACACATTCATAATCATATTGTCAGCATTACATTGCAAGAGTTTTTTTTCCTTTCTTTTCCTTTTTTCTCCCCAGAAAGAGAGAAATGTAGAAAAGTACATTTGATGTGTTGTTTAGCTTTTTTTATTATTATTATTCCATAACTTGCTATCCTTCAGTTTTATGTCTCACTGGATAATTCACATTTTAATCTTAGTTAACATCTGAAATCTTGGAAAGAGGATTGTCTTAACAAAGAAGATAATCATTAATGTTTGTGCTGTTACCTAACTATCTGTGCAAGCAAAAGTTTAATGTTCATGTTAGTATTGCATTAACATAAAGTAAGCAGTAATATTTGAAAACTTCCCTTTCTTACTTGAAATTTCAGGGAAATTGCATTTCTACCAGTATTTCAAAGGATAAAAAATGCTCCTCGCTCCAGCCAGATAACCATTTTGCTTTGAAGTTGCCGCTTTGTATACTTTTGTGTGCTTTTCCTACCAATCGCTTTTAATGGGGAGAATCATGTCCTGCCTTTCACAACCATTCCGGAAAAAGCCCGTTATGTGCAAAGTAACAATGGTGATATAGAAGAATTTTACTCAAAAGTGATCAATGGAAGTTCTGGTCTAATGCTTTCTGATCACCTCTGTTAAAGAGACAACTGTATCTGAAACGAAATCACATTTCTAAGGTTAATTTATAAGTGTCTTAACCACTTCATTTCAAAATTGCCTGTGACTTTTTGTTGCACCATATCTAAAATTACACATATATGGAGTTAGTATATGCTTGTTAGGAAGAAAACCAGCAAAGTGTGGGGGGGGGGGCAAGGGTGAGAGGATGACTGAGGAGAAAAAATGCTGCAATTTTTTTTTAAGTGTACCCCTACAGAGACACATTACATAGGGTGTAACGAACCACGGTGCAGACAAACTGCACCCTTGGAGAGTTAAACCTTTAAATATCCAATGCTAAAATTCACCAGAGTAGGAGTCCACATGAATGTGTGTAGAAGCAGGAAAACTATGGCATGAATAAAATCTCCAAAGCTCAGATCTGACTGCATTTACAATGCAGTTCGCTCTTAATTTCCTCCTAAACCTTCCACTTCTGGAGACAGTGTTTCCACAATGAGCCTAAGCCCACTAGTATTCAAAATTAGTGGAATTCTTTTAAAATCTAAAATGAACAATGAAGTAATTGGGCTGAGCATGTACAACCTGGCAGATGTCTTTCAAGCAGTTTCATGAGGCAATACCAAACATTTTCTCTGAACTGCAAGCAGATGTCACCTAACTCTAATTTTATTGCAAAAATGTAGTTTTCAGGACCTTTTTCTTAGATTTTGAAATGCTGGACTTTAACTTCTCTACCCATTTATTTGGCAGTTCTGGGCCAGTGGTTAAGTTCTCACTGGTTGATTCTCTGAGCATTAATGTGCTTGTGATTAACCTTTCTATCTACTTTCCAGTTTGTAAGTATCACATACAGCTAACTGTGCTAACTAAGAGCCACTTTATTCATGTTTCCTTCCTAACTGATTCAGAAAATAAACAAATAAATAAATAAAATAAACCCTAAAGGCAAACTCTAGCATACTTCCAATAACAGGGGAAAAAAAAAAGAAAAAAGAGACGTTTTACCTACACTGAGTATCGCACGCTACATGAAGGTATAGAGGCCAATTTGTCATTGCTTTGGGTCCAGTAATTCTGGTTTGTTTCCTCTGCTTTACTTTAACTATGAATTAAAGATAATCTATGTTACTCAAGATGTTATCCAAGCATATACACATGTACATTGAACACATTTATTAGCACTCAGCAGTAGACAAAGTTTCCTTTTATTTTTTCTCCTATATAATTTCATTTAAAATACTTCCTGATCATTTTATAACACTTTAAGTTGAAGCAGAGAAAAGTGCCATATTGAGCAGATTTTGAATATCCTACTAATAACACTTTTTCACTCCTGACCTCAAAGGATTTAAGAGCTTTGAAAATTTCTGGCAGTCTATCACAGCAAGGTACAAAAGCCCCTGGTGGGAAAACACCAGCTTCTTTTGAGGACAGATTTTCACAGCAACTATAACTTTGTCCAGCATCTCAGCAAACTTCCTGTTCTTAGATGTCTTTTCCTATGGCCACGTGAGTCTGTGTAGGCAGTAATATAAAAGGATGCTTAGGCTACTTGTTTCTCAGTTTTTTGCCTAACTTAAAAAAAATGCTTGCATGTTTATAAAGATAATGAGGATAAACTAAGGACGCTTCCAAGAACTTGCACCATATTCAAATGATTTTGAGCCCTGCAATGTGAGTTGTGCAAATGACACCGTTCCTATCCTTGTACTGTTTGCTTTGTGGTTATGCAAACAGCCGTTTGTGACTGCTGAGCACGGCACCTGTCTTGCCCAACTGAAAGGGGTAATCCACTGTGTAAATGGGAGAACCAAAGGGCAGGTTTATCAGCTCAGATATGGTCCTATATAGAAAAAACTTAGGGCATAGTGTGTCGTGTCCACACAGCAACAACCTTCACCTGAGAAATGTGTCAACCTCAGCTAGCACAAGCTTTAATGTCTTTCCACAATGTTTGTTTACTCACTGTAAATTTGGCTAGAATCTAGCAGTTCTACACTGTACTTACAGTAGCTAGAAACTCTGGATAACATTGCTGTCCTAGAGACACAAAATCCAGAAGGCTGAGTTTGTTTCTGCGTGGATTAGAAACTACTTGCATTTTATCAGAAGTTTGTTTTTGATACGGTATTAGAAAAAAAAAAATCCATTGGAAAAGTTGTTAGTCTTCAATGAAAATTGTTTATCAGACAGTCTCCGATGTTTCTACCAGTTACCCAACTTCTCTACCCATGTACCACACAAGCACCAGCACCTTCAAAGCACCAGCCTCATCTGTTCCCAGTTCAGCACCCCCAAGATCCTTGTAGCCTATTTTCCCATCCCCAGCTAGCTGCTGATGCACAGTCTAGCATACTATACAATGCCTGTCCCACCCATACTGCCACCCACCTAAAGAGGCTGCTACCCTTTGCTGTGCATGCGAAATCCCTAGCATGCCTAGTTCTCCTTCCATGACTACTATTTGTTATGCAAACTACCATTTGTAGTAACTGTGGAACTAACAAGGTCCCTCTTTCCTTTGTAGGAAACCTGGTTTCCAGCTCTTTCAAGTGTCTGTGTATTGCTTGTGTGATTGCAGGGCCAATATCTCATTGCAATTACTGAGACGTGGTGGGACAGCTCTCATGCCTGGGCTGTGGTCATGGAGGACTTTAGGCTTTTCAGGAGAGACAGGCCAGGAAGGCGAGGTGGTGGAGTCGCTCTTCACGTGAGAGAGCAACTGGAATGTATGGAGCTCGGCATAGGGGAGGACGGAGCACAAGTCGAGAGCCTGTGGGTGAGGATCAAAGGGCAGGGCAACAGCGGCGACACGGTCGTGGGAGTTTACTACAGGCCTCCCGACCAGGATGAGGAGGTGGATGAGGCCTTCTACAGGCAGCTGCAARAAGCCTCGCGATCACAGGCCCTGGTCCTTGTGGGTGACTTTAACCACCCTGATGTCTGCTGGGATGATCACACAGCTGGGAGCAGACAGTCCAGGAGGTTCCTGCAGAGCGTTGCGGATAACTTCCTGATGGAGGTGGTTGAAGAGCCGACAAGGACAGGGACGCTGCTAGACCTGATACTAACCAACAGAGATGGTCTAGTGGGAAACGTGAGGGTCGGGGGCAGTCTTGGCTGCAGCAATCATGAGATGCTGAAATTCACAATCCTGCGTGGAGGGAGCTGAGCAAGAAGTAGGATTGCAGCCCTGGACTTCAAGAGAGCCAACTTTGACCTCTTCAGGGAGCTCCTTGGAGAAATCCCCTGGACCAGGGTCCTAGAAGGAAAAGGGGTCCAGGAGAGCTGGCTAATATTCAAACACCACTTCCTCCAATGATTGATCCTGGGATCAATGTATTCCTACCAGTAAAAAGTCAAGCAAGAGGGGCAAAAGACCTGTGTGAATGGGAAAGGAGCTGCTAGGCAAACTTAATGAGAAGAAGAGAACATATGTTAGGTGGAAGAAGGGACAGGCCACATGAGAACAATATAGGAACATTGTCAGGGAGTGCAGGGACGGGGCGAGGAAGGCAAAGGCCCGCTTGGAGTTAGAACTAGCGAGAGATGTCAAGGATAACAAGAAGGGCTTCTACAAATACATCAACAGCAAGAGGAAGACTAGGGAAAACGTTAGTCCCCTGCTGAATGAGGAGGGTGCCTTAGTGACGGAGGATGCAGAGAAGACAGGGCTACTAAATGCCTTCTTTGCCTCAGTCTTCACTGCTAAGGCTGGTCCCCAGGAACTACAGAGCCCAGACAGAGCTGACAGCTCTCAAGAGCAGCCCTTTAGTATCCCGGGCCCTAGGAAAAAGAGAAGGGACTGGAGAGAGGAAGACTTGCCCCGGGAAGAGGAAGATTTGGTTAGAGAGCACCTGAGGAAACTCAACACCCACAAATCCATGGGTCCCAATGGGATGCACCCCAGAGTGTTATGTGAGCCAAGGATGTCGTAGCTAAGCCACTCTCCATCATCTTTGAAAGGTCCTGGAGAATGAGGGAGGTGCCAGAGGACTGGAGGAAAGCCAATGTCACCCCGGTCTTCAAAAAAGGCAAGAAGGAGGAGCCGGGCAACTACAGGCCAGTGAGCCTCACCTCCATCCCTGGGAAGGTGATGGAGCAGGTCATCCTGGCTGCTGTCTCCAGGCGCATGGAGGAGAAGAAGGTACTCAGGAGTAGCCAGCATGGGTTCACCAAGGGGAGATCATGCTTGACTAACCTGATAGCCTTCTACGACGGGGTGACTAGATGGATAGATGACAGCAGAGCGGTGGATGTCATCTATCTGGATTTCAGCAAGGCTTTTGACACTGTCCCTCACAGCRTCCTCCTGGGCAAGCTCCAGAAGTGTGGGTTAGATGAGTGGACAGTGAAGTGGATTAGGAATTGAGGGCTCAGAGAGTGGTGATCAGCGGTGCCGAGGCCTGTGGTTAGCGGTATGCCCCAGGGGTCAGTCCTTGGTCTGGTCCTGTTCAATTTATTCATTAACGACCTGGATGAAGGGCTGGAATGCTCCCTCAGCAAGTTTGCTGATGATACAAAACTAGGAGGAGCAGCTGATAGCCCTGAGGGCTGCGCTGCCATCCAGAGCGACCTGGACAGACTGGACAGCTGGGCAATGATAAACCTCATGAAGTTCAACACGGGCAAGTGCAGGGTCCTGCACCTGGGCAGGAATAACCCCAGACACGCCTACAGGCTGGGGACTGGAGAGCAGCCCTGCAGAGAGGGACCTGGGCGTCATGGTGGACAACAAGTTGACCATGAGGCAGCAGTGTGCCCTCGTGGCCAAGAAGGCCAATGGGATCCTGGGGTGCATTAAGCAGAGCGTCTCCAGCAGGTCGAGGGAGGTGATTCTGCCCCTCTACTCAGCCCTGGTGAGGCCGCACCTCGAGTMCTGYGTGCAGTTCTGGGCTCCCCAGTGCAGGAGGGAYGTGGAGCTRCTGGAGAGAGTCCAGCGCAGGGCCACAAAGATGATTAGGGGCCTGGAACATCTGCCCTATGAGGAAAGGCTGAGAGGGCTGGGCCTCTTCAGTCTAGAGAAGACTGAGAGGGGACTTGATTAATGTATATAAATATCTCAAGAAAGGGAGTGAGGAGGAGGGGGCTGGCCTCTTCTCAGTGGTGGCCAACAACAGAACTAGAAGAAATGGCCACAAATTGAAGTACCAAAAATTCCACAGGAACTTGAGAAATAATTTCTTAACAGACAGTGAGGGTGACAGAGCCCTGGAACAGGTTGCTGAGAGAGATGGTGGACTCTCCTTCTCTGGAGATCTTCAAAACCCACTTGGACACCACTGTGCCACATGCTCTACGAGACCCTGCGTGTGCAGGGGATTTGGACTAGATGACCTCTAGAGGCCCCTTCCAACCTTAAGCATTCTATGATTCTGTGATTCTATTTCCATGTCCTATATCCCTGTCTGCTCTCTACTTTGGATGAAATTTGACAGCTGTGTCGTTTCTTCAGGTGCCTGTTCTTGAAGTTACTTTATCTGTCCCAGATGTACTGCCTGCTCCTGGCCTCCAATATTTTCTTTCCTCCTTGTCCTACCAAACTGTCCAGACAAATACAAAGCACTTTGGGGAGTATCCAATTTCCACCATTTAGCACCACCCCTATCTGTCCTCTGCTCCCTACATTCCTTCTGGCATCCCAAGAAAGTCCTTCACACCATTCAGCAGTTGCTTCCCTGCACTTCATAGAGAGAAGTCACTTGCTCTGACAAAATATCCACCTAGCTTTTGTTAAGGAAAATATCTCAGCTTTAGAATAAAAGTTTTAATGGGGAGGGGCAGCAAGAGATCAGGCCACCTCCAATAGGGTAATAATTATAGTACTCAAGGTGCAGAGCCTGGAATAAGTGTAGGAAGAGACCATGGATAAAGGAATTAAACATGCCTCTTTTATAGCCTGAGGAGAGGGAAGCACTGACTGATCATTTATTGATTATTCTGGAAGTACTGATGTTTTTCTTTCAAAACCTTTTTTAAGGTTGGATTTCATCTCAGCAGACTAGAAGAAGTTGAAATTTAAAGAACAATAGAGCTAAAAAAACTCACACTGGACAAAGCTATAAAGGTGGAAGCAGGAGTGTTGGTAAAACACTCTAATTGAAATACTTTAGCAAATAGTATTTCCACACAAGCCATTTAAAATTGCTGAGTGGCACCAGTATCAATTTATTTCTTTCATTTTCTCCCAGACATGATCCTGGTGGGATTTGGAGCACAAAAACTGAGATACAGATAATAGGATCCTTTTGTCCATGTTGTACTAACCTTGAAATAGCCTGAACTCTCATTTTCAACCTGAATGAAAACCCAGGACATTGTCTTAAATCTTTGCGCCATCTACTGCCTTACACAGACCTTAGCATTCAACTCATTCAGCTTCTCCACAGCTGCTAAGCACTGGAATTAGAATGTTTCCATAAAAATATCTGTTATAATTGCATGATCTTGTTCCTAAGAGACAGCAATTGACTCAGAATCCTAACTTAAATTTTTTACATCTTTTCTTTTCCTACTGCTGGTCTATTATGACAATCAAATTGACTTTGAATTGGTCATTCAGGATTTTTCTGAATTATCTCCCATCTTTTAATAAAACACTTCCATTGATTTAAAATTTGTCCAATGCTTAATTATCCCACCTTAAAGCTCTATGCCTTATTTCTAATGACTTCTGTGTGCCAAAAATGTCTATTCTTCTTCTCTAAGATGCAAAGAGGTCTTTATGAAGCAAGAACAATGAAAAGATAACATTCTTTGTCATTCCACAAAGACAGCCTCCAAAGTAGTGAATGCATTCCCAGACTAGTTCTAGGAACAAAATTTAATTAAACACCTTCAGAACTGAAAAAGGACTAGCGTGTCTAAAAATGTGGGTCTCCAGCTGATGGATGCCAAACTCTTTGTGAGACAAAGACTCCTTGCCTAAAGGCTTGAGGTGCTCAGCTGAAAGCTCCTTTGGAGCACAGGCAATTTACAGGGAAAAGAAGCTCAAAGCTACCAAGCTTCCTTTTACATTTATATTTTTGCTAGCTTAATAATCTTCCAAGACACTAGGTGCTGTGTTAAGGTGAAATGACCATAACTGTAACTAATTTACAATAAAAAAAATACAGCCCACTCATTGCCTAAGATGACCAAATACTTTCCCAGACTGTATTAAAAGGATGGAGAGTTAATTGTTAACAGAAAATTGGCTTATGTTAAGCTGATGTTTCTTGGTGGGAACATTAAAAAAAAAAAAAAACAAACAACTTTCCACATAGTAAGAAAAAGTCAGCCTTTAGAATAGCCATAGAGTAGATGACAAATGTGCATCTAAATGAAATGTATTTCTGATAAAAACTAATACTGCTTGCTAAAGGAAAAATGTATGAAACGGTGCAGTCAAATCTTTTCTCTGTTTATATTTGTCTTTCAAATTTCAGCAGTTTAGAGTTCATGAGGGAATAGATGCACTCCAGCTACATTTAATAGCCAACAGTGTAGCAATGTTTCATGGATTTTTCTAATTCTCTGTTGTCTAACTCTCTGTTGTCTAACTAACCCAGCAGCAATGAGTCCAACAATTCAATTATGTACTCCGGGAAAAGGACTTTTTGCACCACCTCTCTTATAAAAACAAGTMTGATAAAATTTCAGTCACCTTATGAGAACTTCTAGGGGAAAAGGTAGATAGAAACCCAACTTCCTAATGTAAAACCTCATGAAGAGAAAAATCATTTAAAAATAATGCCACTTCATAATTTTAGCCTACCAGCTTTATTCATGTGCTACAGGTTGAAGATGCAAACAGAACACTATAGTTTTATATCGTCTATTATTTTTTCTGTCGTGACTGAATTTACCCTGCCCTCGTCACCTGATGAGTAATTGACAACTACAACTTTCGGCCCACTGAACCCTCCACAGGCAAGCCGCAGTCTGATGCTGCGCCATTAGATGTCACTCTTGGCCATGCAAAAGAAGAGCAAGCACATGCACGGACACCGTTCCTTCAGCAGATGATAATCCCAGTTTCATGGTAGGAGATACGTATGCCTTCCAAGACTGCACCATGCCTGTGTGCACTCCCCAGCATTTGTCTTCTCCACCACCTGCATGTTCCTCTGTGGCAGCCAGCTGTGCTGGTGTGACACCACACACACACAAAGTCAGCCCTGCAGAAAGCGAGTCTGGTCGCACCTGGGAAAAACCTGGTGCTTTGCCCCTGTAACAACTACTAAGGGCAGTACTTTTACAGTCATCTGGAGGTGGAGATCCCTGAAAAACACAATTGTGGTTGTTGCTGGGAGGGCAATGCTTAGCCTGGCATCTGAGTTTAGAGCATTGGGCAAGTGGTGTGTGTGGTGCATTGGAACTGAGGCCAGCTGACTGGTCTATTTTTTACATTGCTTCCCACTGGTTCTGCTTCCTTTACCTTTTTTGCTTTGYTTGTGGGGTGTTTGTTTATTTGTTTCTCCTGAGTTGTTCCGAGTGGAGAAGTTTATCAKTCTCTTGTGAGTTTCTCAGGGGAAAGGTCTGTAACTTCGATCTTCTAGAGCAGAAGGTACAGTGACAAGGTGAGGCGCTCCTGCCTTCAAGAGGAGGCTTCTGCTCACATGGAAATCCAGAGCACACACTCTTCCCACAGCAGCTGGATTAGAGGCTTGCTGCTCTCACCAGAATTAATGCACTCCCAACCTTCTTGTCTAGGGCATCTTGACTTTTTTGCGTAAATGGAAGGGTCAGCAGGGAGGAGCAGAGCTGTCACATAAAACAGGACAAATGAAAACAGTTCCCATATTAGCAACCACTGCAGCAGAGTTTTTGGCTCATCTTGGAACTTCAGCTGAAAGGCAATGATCAGCTCATTATGAGACTCTTGCCAATGGCCACGTGACTTCTGCTAACCCTAAGCGGTTCACAAACAGTCCAAAGTGGGGCATCTTGAAAGTACTTTGTCATCTAATCACACTTACGCCTTTTCAGGCACACTGCCTGATGTATCTCAGCAACAAAAGGTTGGATTCATTTAAAAGGAAATGAAAGGAAAGATTATAAAAACCTAGAGATGATAAAAGGCTCTGCTGAGAGCAGAGGCATTCTAATCTCAAAGAAATCAGACATATCYACACACATGCGCACAGATGGAATGCCAAAACCAGTTTTGGATKCTGGGTGTGAACCTTAACAGCTATAGTGGTAAAATTCACTCCACATCAAAGTGATCAAAGGGCTCTGCATAGAATCGCCAGGTTGAGAAATGGCAGGTTTCTTTGCAGGGACAACTTATTKCAATAGGCAGTGTTGTCTAGGGAAGCCACTTTTCCAATTCCTCCACCAGAGATGGGCACCCAGAACAAACTCCACAGCCATTTGATGAGAACTATCTTGTTTTAAGGGGTTCCCAATGTACCTGAGATAAATGAACTGACAAGTCACCAGTCAAATGGCAAGGATGGAGCAGGGTTGAGAAAAACACTAAAATATTCCAAGTCCAGTCTGCTGTCTAAAGACTGAACCTGATCTCAACTCTCTTCCATCTTCTATACATCTTACTATAACAACAGAGAGATTTGACACCCCCAGTCATTTCATCAGGACTCCCAGAACATCATATAGACAAAAATCTTTCTATTACCACTTTAATCTAACACCTTTGGAGTAGGCGAGCATTTTGTGCCCTAGCCAGGGTGAGTCTGAAATGKAATATATTCATTAGAAAAAAGAAAGTAGAGCCAGTCTGTCCAAACTTTCTCTAGGAAGAACTATACAGGATTTATATGAGGCCAGCAGACTTGACAATCTTATTTAAAACACCCGATTCTGTAAAGATGAAATATTTCTTTAGTTGTCCACGCATGTAGAGATGCCTTTTTTTTTTTTTTTTTGGTGACTGTTTCTGCTTTAGTCCTTAATCTGTACTACATCTGGTACCCCAGTGTTATTTTGTAGGCATTAAAAACATCCATCAGGGTGGTTGCTAGCTAAGGTTTCAGACTCCTGATGACAGATGGCAGATGTTCCTCATGGTAACAACGAGGATAGCAGCTGCCTCTGTTTTGGGAGAGGGAGCAGAGAAAACTTGATCCATATTGATGCTCGGATAGGGGGCTGACTTTTGCTATTCTGTCATACCTAGTAAAGTCAAAAAAGCACTCTCTTGCTTGGTCAAAAAAGTGTCTCACAATCAGAAGAAGGTAAAAAMTGGGTGTTATTGCTGGCTGTACCAGCTGCAGTACAGTTTCTATTTCCTCTTCCCAGATTCTCCCCAGATGCTATCGCTGCAGGGAAGAATGATCTGGGAAGAAGAAATAGAAACTACTTGATGAGTAATTTCAGCTCAATTAATGGGGGGGAA
The DNA here is from genome assembly GCA_003342815.1 of Eudromia elegans. NCBI lineage: Eukaryota > Metazoa > Chordata > Aves > Tinamiformes > Tinamidae > Eudromia > Eudromia elegans. Next base: position 1,433,708 of record PTEX01000050.1, on the reverse strand, counting down.
AAATAAGGGGGGAATGTGCTACTTCATCCTATTTTACCCCAAAGTTGCTAAGGGAAACAGATACAAGACAATAATGGTATTTCCAAGGCAGGTTCACTTTATGCATCCAGCGATGTTTTCRTCATAGTACAGATACACAAGCTAACCCCAAAACTCCCAACAGCATAGTGGCAGTGCTGCAATATCACTAAGGCACAAACAAGGGACAGAGGTCAGAATGACACTCACAGTGTCCAGTGAGGCCTGAAGGAGTTCTCTGCATACACACAGCATTGACGGAACAGCTCACTCCAGATCCCCAAAGTGGCACAGAGCCCCCAGGGTCAGTGAGAATAGAAAAGGCAGCAGCCTTTTCTAATAAGAAATACCATATTTAAGGGAAGGACAAACATGTGCAGATAGGAGAAGGACAAGTCATCATCTGTCTATTTCCTCTCTATCTCCACATGTCATTCAAGATTCCTAACAGTGTTGATTTTTTTCTATAAGCTTCTTGAAATATCTAGCTGTAAAAACGCTTTCATATAGAAGCTGCATCTTCTCAGGCTTCAGATTTAATTAATGTATTAGGATAGGCAACCAGGGAAAGCTTTGACTAAGATCAAGRACTGCCTGCCTATTACTGACCTAAAAATCATGTTACCTGGTGGCAAGCTTGGTTCTCTAGCACATACATTCAGCAGTAATTGAGTACACATGCTATTATATAGACATAACAATTACAAAATCCTTCAAGTGAGGATTTTGCTAAGGGATGCCCCTTAGCCCTTCCCACAAAAAAAATTTTTGATAGTTCTTTGGCACAAGCATTGCAGAGAATACATGTCCCTGCAAACATCRCGGTGCTATTATCTCAGCTGGTGAAGGAGTGGAGCAATTCAAGTGACTGTGCTGCTCCCGCTTCCAAAGGCAGCGTGTTTGTTGTGCTGAAAACCTGCTATTAGYCACAGCAGACTGTGAAAGGCAGATTATAATTGTGAACTTAGTGAAAGYGAACCTTCCTCAATAGTTTTAATAGCTACATAGAGTCACTTCCATGCAAAATTTCCTCATACTGCCATGACTGGAATACATCCCAGAGTTACCCATGCTGTCCCAGGAATTGTAGACTGGTGTATATAGAAGAACTTCTCTGCTCTCAGTTTGACGCATATTTAATCTGCACCTTTTTCACATAGGCCACTATCAATTCTGTAAGCTCTTCACACCTGAACTTTCCAGCAACTCTTGTACAGCACTATATTCAGCAGGAATTAGACTCCCGGTACTTATTTATACTCAGGTGCAGGTAGTAAGAAAGAGTTGATAGCACTGGATAGCCAGAAGAAGGAAAACAAAGCAAATGCCTCATAGGTTCATATTCTTACACCAGAGAGGCATGTGGAAAAAGAATGAAGCCGTGTGAGCCTATTGTGAAGAAAGACAAGATGCATACATTGTGGTACATACTTCACACAGTACCAAATTATCTCGTATCCTATCAACAGGTACTATGGTACATGTCTCTGATATCAAATTTGACAAAGAACGACTTGGATGTGGATTGCTGATATTCCTTTTTATTGAGTGAATTTAAGAACTTTCTACTTCATTAAAAGCTCTAGTTACAATTTCCCACCTCTTCTCTTTTCCAGGTGTTCCTATGCCAACATACTTTGCAACCAAAGCATTCTAATAAAAATGCAATCAAGGAAGCAGCTAAGGAATCTTCTTAAGCACTTGACAATAATCATAAATTTGCCAAATAAGCTGAAACAAAAACAACATGGCAAAGTCAGGGCACAGATAGGTGCGTGGGTGGGGGGTGTGGGTGTGTTCACACCCTGTTCATACACACAAAAATGTGAAGGGCAATGTTAAACAAACTCCACAGTCTCACTGGCAGAAAAACTAGAGAAAAGCTATGCAGCTCTCATCCCTCTTCCCCAACCTGTTCCATTGCTAAGCACACTGCCACATTCTCAGTATGCTTTTACATCCATTTGTTTTTGCAATTCACTAATGACTTATAGCTGGCCCTGATCACCACCCTGCTCCAAAGATGGATTAAACAGACCATGCATGCAAATGGCAAAACATGCAAGATACTGATTGCCAGTACTGATACAGAACTGGAGTTTTGCAAACCTGATGATATTGCACGATATGTTGAAAATACAGTTTATCACCCTGAGTACCATGTCCCTGCCAGCAAAGCTCTTCAAGTGCTGGGAAYTGCAATATGCCTAACAGCAAATAACCAGTATCTGTAAAGTAACTCAGTTTTATTCATTATGTCATTTATTTAAAATTTATAGGAAAGAAAGAAGTGAAAAAAACAATAAATAAATATTTTTTAGTTTGCCACTGCTCTTTTACAAATGAAAAAAAGGAAACAAAAGTTTTTTGATAAGAAAATCTTGCCATAATGTTACTACACTGACATATTCAGCAATACCACAGTGGTATCATGTGCTCCAGCAAACTTTGCAAGAATACAACACTGAAGTAATCTATGCTATGGTTTTACCATTGGTCTAGGTCTCAAATGTCTTTGGACACTTTGGAAAATGGAAGCACAAAATGAATCCGTGTGATAAATTCTTTCAGGGTAGAATAAGCAAGAAACCTCTTCCCAAAGCATGCTTTGGGTAGTGAGTCTGTTCCTTAAAAGTTGAAGCCCAGGACTCAGAATATGGCTTTCTGTACACTTGTGTCCTATCCAAATGAAAGGATTTAACATTATCTGAACGAAACAAGAAAGCTGAAAATCCAATTTCTCCTATCTCAGTTGTTGCTGACATTGACGTGCTTCTTTTAGATACACAGAACTAAGCTTTGAAATAGAAGTTAGATAAATACAAATACTTCCCTGTGACCATAGTGAACAATATGAATTTTATGCATCACCATATAAATCTTGTTAGTGCACAAATCTCACAAAAACATTCACACTTACTAGTCAGGTCAGTGGAGTAGAGTAGATCTCCCTCATTTTATCTTGAAAGAGATGATGTTTCAGAAYATGCTCAATAAAATGCACAATCCTCGCAAGTCAGCAGGCTTGCTTTTTGATTTTCAGTGAAAGAACCCTGAAAGATCAGGCCTATGRGCATCCACCAAGGTGAGCACACATTATGCATCTGCATTCAATGCCTGCCAGTCAATAAAAGGTACGTTACCACGCCATCCTCTGTATTGCAGTCTAACCCTCGTTACCTGTACAGATCTTCGACCTAGGAAAATAGGAACATCACCTAAACCATCTTGTAAAATTACAAGAGAAAGTCCTTTTTCTTTTTGTGCTCCTCCTAGATAYGCTTAAACTAAGGAAACTATTTTTACTGAAAGACTTTCCTTCTGGATGGCCTGATCCAGAACGTGCACAGTATTTGGGAAGATTGAATTTCACAGGTCATTAGGTGCCAGTTTTGCAAGATACTAGGGAACATGCCTAACTTTAAGCAGGGAGGTAGCGCTACTGACTTCAGTGGGACCACTCACTTACTCAGAAGAGCTAGGTACACCCACAAGCATCTCGCTGAATAGGAGCATTGGGGCTTTCTAGCCAGATGTCTTGGYAATTTTTGCCAAATTTAAGCTTGTTTATACATTGTCAGAGTAGCACCTGTTTTTTTCCTTTTTTTTTCTTTTTCTCATTAAGCTTTATTCTCATTGAAAAAGATCCTGCAATTGTTTTGCAAAAACTAAACTTTGAATTTCATCCATCCTGAAAAAAAGGAGCGATCCTCCTTCATAAGACCTGAGAGTTAATCAGTAGGATCCAGCAGCAGGGCAGAAGTACTTTCCCCTTCAGAACTGTACACTGACACCGACTTTTTCCTGTGTGAAACACATTCTTTTTTCAAAGAAGTAATCTCATGCACAGCAGGTTTTATTCTGTTTTTCAGAGAACTACAAAATAGAAAAATCATCAAGAAAGAGTTCCACAAAAAGAAAAAAAAAAGAAAAASTAGGGGTGTGTATGGGAGAGATACAGCTACATGCTAATGCTAATTCAGAATTTGATACAAAGCATCAGATGTGAAATATGAAGTAACAAGACTCAATTTTCTGATTGGGGTATCTTTAAAGGCTTTGGTGGATTCATTTCATATTAATACTGGACAAGAGCACGCAGAAAAAATTGATCTCTTGGATAAGAGAAAAATGAGAGTGTAAAAAGATAATATCAGCTTGAGCTCATGATATATATAAACACATAGAATTCCGATTCMAACATTTTTTTTAGAACACAGCTTTGCAATCCAGAAGGATCATACAAAACTAGCAGAATGGGCCATGAGTGAGGATATGCTGAACATGCAAGAATAAGATCAGACCTTGGAATGAGGAACCACAAATTACTTACAGTAATCTGCATACCAACATAAAAGGTGGCAGCATGGATATATCAGCATGATCATCTCTACTCAAAATCCATTGAAGGGTAATAAAGTAAAGGGAAACAAGGACTAATTTGGGAGAAGTGCCTGGAACTGTACCATGGTACTCTACTAGCTGGCATTCTCTTTTTAACACTAACGATGAGGAAGAGGGCTTTAAACAATATTTTAATGAAATCTCCAGGTGCTATAAAACTGCAAAGCTTATGACTGCTAAWGAGGGCAAAGAAATATTGCTGAGGAGCCTACAGAAAGCTGGAAAAAGGGCAGCAAATGCAGTTCTGCTCAGAAAAAAAATACAAGTTAGAATGGACTGGGGCGGGGAGGAGCTCTGCTATAGAGGAAGAGGGGAAGAGGGAAAGAGGGACCAGGAGCAGAATTGACTAATAGTCAGTTCTGAATTTTCATGAGGCTGCCAACAAGGAAGACAAATGCACTGTGGTGTAAAAGAAGGTATCACCTGATGGGAAAAAATAATCATTATTTTCCTTGGCTTGTAAAGTAACATCATGAGACAGATTATATCCTGCCTTGTGTACCTGATTTCAGGCAAGCACCAACCTGCAAACCGCTGTTAGCAGGAGCTGAGGTGACCTAAGGGAGTCAGCACCAAGAGAGGAGACTCCAGTGCAAGGCTATGAGCCACAGCAGGGGAGGGCTGGTGCTGGACTCTGGCAAAACGGGTACAGCTCACGGGCATGCCAGAAGGCACTTCTTCCATGCTCAGGCCCAAACAGCTATGCTGGCTCTGTCAGAACAGGGATCAAGTTTGAAAGTGCTGCGGAAGGGTCACCGCCTCTCTCAGCAGCAAGTCATGGACAGTCCTTCTTCAAAGACTGCTCAACACTAGCACTGGCAGGCAGTCTTCTGTCCCAGCTCTCTCACTTCACACTACTCTTCCCTGTCCCACCACAGAAGCACCTGGCATCCACATTTGGCCTCTCATTTTGAGAGAAGCAACATTAAAATGTGCCTTTTCTTCCAAAACGCCTTATGCCAATGCTGTGTTCAGACACGCGAAATGCAGAGGTGCAGCAACTCTTTGAGTGCTGTCTCCAGGGCAACTGCTTTCCACACCTGCCCCACCRGGCACCTCTGGTTTGGATGTGTTGTAAATGCAGACCTTCTGAGGTCAGTTGATCTCCTARTGCTCCACTGTCTTCTCAGTTACATGAAGATAGCAAAAACCTCGCTTAGAAGCCATTATATCCACCCAAGGCACTTATATTTTTTTTCATGGTTTCCATTCTCCAATATATTCCCACACACCTCATTCTCTCTAACTCTTGGTTCCCTTAACTCTGCTTTCTGGCTGAGCTCTCTAGTTGCTGTTTCCACGCCCACCATTGCTACCACATGCCACTCTTTCTGCTCACCTGGATTTCTGGTTTCTCCCATGACTTCTCCACCCGTCCGCATATCCTGYGCTTCTTGGGTCTCCAACTGTACAGCAGTAGTTCTGGTTCTCTCCCATTTTGCCCGCTATCCATACACTTACAAGTCAGCAGACATCTTTAAGTGGTCCAAAATAAGTGCTTCTTATTCTCACACCCTCAGTTGGAGGGTGTGAATTGGAGAGACAAGAATAAACACTTTCATACTGAATTTGCAACAGTCCTGAGCAAGGCCTCCTCCTGTCTCCCTTCGCCACTGCCCCCACAGTTGAGCTGGAAGTTTCACAAGAGAATCAAACTGCAACCTTGAGAAAAAATAAACAGAAATAAGCACAAAAACAGATGGACATCTTCTAATCCCTACTAGCTGAAGGCAGGATTTTGCTCTTGTTTTTCCTAAGGTTTGTCTTTCTAAAGACCACCATCAACTCAAATCTGTTTTTTCAGCAGAAGCAGTATGTGTCAGCTGCAATCTCACTCCTCATTCCCTATCCATCACTATGTACGCTACAGTTCAAAAATATTTGTTTTCAATTCAAATTCTCTGACAAGATACCATGTCACCGGTGACTTCTTTCTTTTTTTTTTTTCTCTCTAATTAGAGAAAATCATTCTGGAGATGTAAMCCTTAGGAAGAATGTTTCCAAAAGCAGCTGCTGTGCTAGTCAGACAAAATRCCTGGATGGTGGCAGCTGACTCACAATCAAGGATGTACAATACTGTGCATTTCCTAATGAACACTGCTAGCAAAGGGCTGATAGACTACTTAAGACAGGCGGCATAAGGGTTTACTGGTTAAACTTAGCATTTATCTGTGCCMCTCCCCCCCAAAAAACACACCAAAAAAGCCCCTTTCCACGTTTCAGCTACACCCTGTCCCTCTAAGCTGTACCTCAGTCTTTCCCCATAAAAGAATGTGCTTAGTGTATTAATATATGTACATATCTGTGCTTAGAATGTATCTACCTGGCATATAATGAGGTCGTGAGAGAGAGAGGTACAAGAATTGCAGGTTGCCTTGTCTGTAGTAGAACATGCTGTGTGTCCACATTTGACCAGTCTGCATCCTTCAAATAACCACCTATATGACTGCTAAATATTAACTGCTCAGGAGATTTCCCTAGATGGTTCCTGTGCATTGGACTGATGCCAAGAGGCTTGTAGAGCTTGCAGACTTTGTAGAGCAGGACTACACAATGGAGAGAAAGGCAAGCTGAAGAAGTGGGACTGCTGCATCCGCTGATTTATTGTGGTGCCAAGAGATGGTCCTAGACAAATAGAATACGATGAGAGTCTTCTACCATGAGGGCTGCACATGCTCATGTCAGTGTAGGTTGAAGGCATGGCCAAAAATAAGCATACGCTGAAGACAACAGTCTATGCAAAGAAACTTGGTCTCACCTCCCTCAAAAAAACCAAAACAAAACCAAAAAAAAAAAAGCAAAAAGAAACACTGAATGATGTTCACAACAAAATGAAGCAAACACTGGAAGCAAACAGCTGTTTAGCTCTTGAAGCTSTCCTGTGTACTAGTGCATTGGTGTACTCTGGCTTCCTTCCAAAGTAAATATTGGCCTACCTTTTTGATAAATACATCTGGAAATCAATACAAATTGTCCTACCATTAACATCAGCCCCATACAAAATGGCTAATATACACCCACAAGGAAAGTAATTTTTGTGGTCAAAAGAATGATTTGACTCCACTTTCAAGTCCTACCACAGACTTCCTGTGTGCTGTATAAAAGGGTTAACCTCTTTGTGCATCTCCATCTGCAAAACAGGGTAAATAACACCTGCCTCCTTCCCAGCAGTTTATGAGGTTTTGAGGGCATGTCTATACCACAGGTGCAGGCACACCCAAGCTGGCTCAATGTGAGGAGCACTAATTGTATTCCTCATTTTTCTAGGGATTGAAATTAAAATACCCAGGATTCAATTTACCAAAGTGCTGAGTGCTCAGAACTACAGATGAAGTCAAAGGGAAATCTGCTTGCAACAATAAAGCATATATATAGTAACTACATAATAATAACTACTCTGAAAAATAAGCCAAAGGCCTCTCCAATGGGCACCCAAAATGAGTGCACACCTCTGCGCCCCGGGTAGTAAACTGGAAAACATAAACAATAGGTTTACACCCTTTGAGTTGTTATAAAGATGTTATCCATACTGCCAGATGCTCAGAAGCTAGAATGCTAAACATCACTTTAGAAAAAAAAAGACATATGGGAATTAATAATTCTGTGTTCAGGGCAGAGTTTGAATGGCCTGCAGTAATCAAGACCTGTGGCTGGAGCCTGGGGGTATGAAGCAGTTGCTCACTGAGTATCTCTATCACTCAGCATACTGAATAAAGGACAGACCACTGAAACAACAGTGGGCAATCACATCATATAAATCAGGACCCAAAATAAGGTTATAGAGACAACTTCTGTTATTTCCTATTGCTTGGTTGTCTGTTTTTTACAGCCATATTATTCCTTTAATACAGCTTTTTCTTACAATTATATGATGTCAGAATCCACAGGCCAAAAACATGAGTCTGTTTCTCACCAACCTTCAAAAATCAAGAACAATGCGCTTGAAATCGATGGAACTAAACAAACACAAGAAAGAAGCTGAATCTTTTGGCTCTTGAAAAACACAAGTTGCATTTCAGCACTTGGCTTCAGTGTACTATAGCAAGGCAACAAAATGAGATGTTAGCTTTAGGGTGCTCCCATTTTCTTTATGTCATTCTTAAAGTCTAATGAAAGCTTGCAGAACATGAACAGCAAACATCCTTCTGTGTCTGTCATTAAGAGTAGTGAAAGTTTCATAATTCCCCAGTATGAAGCTTCCTCCTCCTTAACCTCATGGAGGAGGTTCACACCTTTTACCATTTCTCCTAGAAACAGGACAGTACATGCAATTTGCCGAGTTATCTGAAAAGATTAAGGGACAAGAACAACAGTTCTGTGGAGGACAGCAGTTGCTACAATGCAGAGGATAATCAGGAAGCTGGTTAGGATAAAGCTACTGCTGTGATATAGCCCATTAGGGATTTAATGTATGAAAAGATAGAAAGATGAAAGAAATTAAGAACAAAGAGCAAGGGATAACAGTTTTTTGGAAGGGAAGGATGGAAAGAGAGAGAAAAAGATACATGACCTTACCTTATCTAATTCTTCTAGCAAGTGTATTTTCATAGGCATTTATATTGGTGACCTGTATTTTGTCATGTTAGAATGTAGTTTGAATAAAACACGGAACTGCGCTGCACATCTGTTTTAACAAGTCCCAAGCCAAGTATTTCCCAGAAAGACTTCAGCTCCTCATACCCGCAATGACATTTTGCAAGATTCTCAGACTTTCAGTTGTTTGCCACCCTCCACCCTAGAGGTGACAGCATTTCCTGCTGTCTTTTGTCAGCACCTTCACAAACATCTCACTTTTTTAGTCAGTTTCTCTTTCAACTGTGCAGATGATGAGTCCAGGCACTGTGAGGCTGAGGCACTGCTCAGTACAGAGGAGTTTGGTGAGATGGCTGGGGAAAGCAAGAAGAGCACAGGTATACATTCATCGAGAGAGAGGAAAAAGGAATGCCTGAGATCATCATGCCTGACATCATGCATATGTCGTGCGTTTCATACTTCATACATATTTCAGCTAAGCACATAGAGCTGTGAGCATCCATTCAGTTTCTTCCACAACTGGAAACATCTGTGAATGCCTTGTCAGAAAAGGATCGCTAGCCCCATCCTGACACAGTCAGACTTTGCAGAGTAAATTTTGTTCTCAAATCTTTAAACCCTATCAAAACTGTGGAAAGCAACATGGTAAAAGCAAGGCTTGGCTTCATTCACACTATCAAAAAATAATGTGTTGCACAGAGCTAGGGAGCAAACACAAGAGGAATCTGGCCTCCCAGTGGGAGCTGGGTTTTGACATTACCCTACTGTATCGGATAATCCCACAGCTACAGGACTGCTACAGAAAAAGTGCGCCTGGCAGCAGGCCGAGAGGGGGAAATGGCCACCCACATGTGGTGCTGAAAGAAGTGTATCTGAAGCCCAGATGACAGCAACTGGCTCCCACTCAGCTAAGTCACGTATTGCTGCACATATTGGCATTCAAATTAAAGTACACTAGTTTTTAAGGATATGTCCCAGGGCAGAAAGGAGACGGCCACAGACAGATGAGGTGTGCATGTGTTCTCTGCTTCACAGAGAACTTCATGACGCTATTTCAATCTCTTGAATGCAGCGACACAGCGACATAAAGAGGACGAGATTGGTGGGTTGCAAACACACAGAACCCACTCCTGCTGTGTGCCTCAGCTGTGTCCACTGCATTCTCTAGACTCCTTTAATATCAGGGCTTCTTCTCCTCTACATTATCCTGCAGATATATTGGCTTCGCTGCCTCCTGACCATCTCCTGAGAGTTTGCTGTCTGTGCCCAAAGCCTTAATGAGAGGCATTTCTCAGCAGCGGCAGCCCCATGCTCCTGCATTTCCAYCAGGAACTATTTCAGACCCTGTTCAAGGTAAATCCCGAGCCCTTGAGACGACCTCGCGTGGGCTGTGGCACACACTGAGGCTCCGCCGTCCTCCCGAGGTGGTGGGAACGATCTGGTTCCAGGCCTGTGGACCCGGCTGGGTTAGGCAGCCAGGCTTGGCTTCTTGAGAGCACCAAGAGAGCCCACCGTGCGTGTACCCAGCTGCAGGAAAGACCAGCAGAGAGAGGACGGGGCGACGCTCGCGCACCCACACGCAGCGCGGGCAGCGCCACACCTGAGCGCGCCCGGGGCGCCCTGCCCCGCCTCGCACCCTTCGCCTCCCTCACACGGGGGGCCACCCCCGACCTGCCCTCGCTGCCCCG
>PTEX01000050.1:1374993-1422749 GCA_003342815.1 Eudromia elegans | reverse complement strand
ATGGCCGCGGGCCCGCGCTGACCATGCTGCTGGGCGCGCCGCGGGCGGGCGGCTGGGACCGCGGCCGCGTGGGCGAGAGGCTGCAGGCGGCGCTGGCCGGGCTGCAGGAGCTCCAGGTGCTGCGGGAGAAGCAGCGCGCGCTGGTGCGGGCCGCGCTGGCCATGCCGCAGCCCCGCGCCAAGGAGCACCGCCTGGAGGCCACGCTCGCCGCCCTCAAGGAGCAGCTGGTGAGCGGCGCGCGCGGCCGTTGCGGCCGTTGTAACGGTCGCCGGTGCCGCGTGCGGGAGCGCGGGAGGGGCTTTGTGCCCCGCGGAGCTGCGCCTCGGTGCGGCGGGGAAGGGGGCGGTTGGCTTAASCGATGCGGGCATCGTGCCGCTGGTAATGGAGGGCGGGCGGTGAAGGGCGGCCCGGGCGAGGCGCCGCGGGGTCTGCCGCGGGGGCCGTTAGCCGCCCGCGAGGCGGCCGCGCCATTCAAAGGAGGGGGGGTAACCGAGTAACTGGCCTTGTATTTGGGGTCCTGCACTTGACACTGGCCCGGTCTTGTGTGAAGGGAAAAAAAAAATCAAAAACTCGTTCCGAAAGGGAGCCCGCAATCAAAGGCTTTAATCTCTGCTAGAGGCAATTACACACTCCAGCAGGCTGGGAGCGGGTTCCGAGCCGCGTCCCTCCCGGTGCTGATGCGAGGCCCGGCCGGGAGCTCTCCGTGAGGTGCGAGAGCGGAGGGGCCGCGTGCTCGCGGCCGGCGGCTCTGCGGGGCGGCATCGCGGCGGGAAAGGGGCTTTAACCGCAGGGAAATCCAGGCGGGTCGCGGCTGGAGCGGGAAACGCAGGCGGGCGGGCGGCCGGCCCGTGATTGCCTGTCATTAATAATCGTAACTATCAGCTTCACTTACTTAACGCGCTTTGTTGCTTTTAATTTAAATTAAAAAAAACCTGAAAGCACTTATCCCCTGGGTTAATAGAAACACCAGTGAACTCTGGCCATAGTGACTTTTTTTTAGTGTCAGCTTTACTATTTATTTATATATACACACACATATTTTTCAAACAAGATCTGAAAATAGAGGACTACTTTGTCAAGACTGCAGGGGCCTTATGAGCTTTCAAGGMCACGGGAGAAGCTACTCGTTAAAATGGGAGAAAACAGCCTTTAAAATGTTGCCTTTAGAACTGCAGGAGTCACGAGGAGGAGATACCTTAGCGCATGCTGGAAAGGGATGGATTTTCACCAGTAGGTGCCACTGCAATTGTAGGAAACATGTGGCTCACCGCTGGGGTTGCCTGGGAAGGAAGTGTTCGAAAAGCTTGAAAAGCACCACTCAGAGCTATATAAATCTAATTTCTCAGTGAAATTGCAGTCATGTAAATGATTAAAGTAGTGTCAGAAAGCTCCTCCATTTGATCTGTGGCCTCTGGAAGCTGTCCAGACTGGCATAGGTGATAGCTTTCTAATATTCTTTCACCTCAGATTTGCAGGCACATGCTTAAGTAGGTACAGATGTCGATTTTGCTTAATAGCGAAATAAAGCCAACTGGTAAAAAGGTTTTCAGATCCTGGGGGCTTAGAGACTGCACACTGAAGATTACTTCTTAGTGACTGATGGGCAGCATGTCACACTCAGGCTCTTGAAAATTCAGTTCATGATCACAGGGAATTAAGTTAAAACTAAGAGGAATGGAAAATGCAAAGCACAGCATTGCTCATGGAGCATTGTGTCTTTCTTGTTGTTGCTCTTGGCCCAGGGAAGACAGCGTATGTGATCATTGCTCTATAAGCTTCCTGATTGAGAAACTCACTAGCAAAGTAAATGCAGCTTTGTCTTGCTGTGTATCTTATACCAAATTTCAAGCAGGCCCAGTAGCCTAGGGCTGTAGTCAGGTCCTAGTTCAGAAAAAAGTTTGGTCGTTGCAACATAAGATTGGGAAGTGTCTTGGTCTGAGTTGGCTCAAGGCTTCTCAGCAGTGGAAGCAAAATTAATTAGGAGTCAGACCAAGCCTTTCCTATGATGGAAAGGAGAGACATGGAGAAATGGAAGCAGAATCATGGGGAGTCAAGTGCCACCAGGAGAAATGAGGAAAGCTGTGAAATGGTGTAAGGACCAATAGCAGATGCCACTCCAGCATCTCAATCCCTTCTCTGTGACAGCTACCAGCTGGTTTTCCCAGAAATCTGGTGTCAGCAGCAAGGCCACAGGCTCCCTGCCACCCCCAGCAGTATGCTGTCCTTGCTGTCCTCAGCTGCCTCCTGCTTCGCCTCTGCCCGCTCATTCTGGGGTCCAGGAGCTCTTCTGACAGCTGCAAGTTAAAGCAGCCCAGGCAGGACCACTCCACATGGGACAAGCACAGTTAAGTGACACCATCTACCAGAAATGCTTGGCAATACTATATTATGGTGGCATAGAAGAGAGAGAAGAGGTGGAAGTTCAAGCTAATACAGATGAATCTATGACACTCACCATCTAACTAGGTAGATATTTAAAGCAGCAGCATCCAATATGTCCAGTAATTTCCTCAGATAACATTATTTATAAAACATTGATCTGAGTGCAATAATTTTTGTTTGATGAGCTTTCAGCTGTCTTATTACATTATAAAAATATGGAAAAGGGACACAGCTTATACTGAAGAGGAGGGGGAAAAAAAACAGTATCCTCCATTTTGCACAGGTTTTCTTTGCCTTAGACTGTCTTTAAATAGAAGAGAACATCTTCTGTACATAGGGTGTATTTTAAAAAATTAAACTTTGTTTAAATTCAGACTTTTCTCAATAGAGAAAACCGATATTCTGTAAGGTTTTAATTCATCTTGCGCTGGGATAGGGCTCTGAAATAGGTGAGATTAATTTCCCTCTGAAACTGTCTGTTTTGCACTGCCAGGTACAAAAAGACCAGAAGGTGGTTGCATTTTAGGAGTGCAAATCTAAATAAGATTAATATTGCTGTTTATGCATTTCAGAATACCATCAGATTAATTAAATTGTCATGTACTAATCTATATCCATAGAAATAAATGTCAAGGCTGCCTTTAATTTAAGAGATTAATAAGTGAGCAGAATGGTCAAACATGTTTCTTGGTGCCTTGATCTGGGATGCCTGTTTGTGCTGACCGATAGGAACCCACTTTTTAGAGTGTTCTTACTTTTCAAAGCATAGGTACCATGAAGGGATTACAAACCAGGCTTCCAAAGACTGGAGGCCATCAGTAGCACAAACCATCAGTAGGAAAATCTGGTCCTGTGTCTTTCCAGGCAAGAAAGCACTCTTCCTCCCCTGCATCGCCTTCTCCTACAGAAGTCTTCGCAGCTGCATTGCCCAAAGCAAACAGATGGTTTCACCAACAAGATTTTATTTCATGTAAAGTTCATGTTGTGGATCGAGAAAGAATGTATTTAGGGCTTATTGTTCTAGGTAATGTTTAGTGTGGTTATTAGAACAATAACAACAATAAACCTCAAACAGGCACACCGGAAAAGTCATCAGGATGGTTTTGGGAAATCATTGGCTTGGATTGCAGAAGGAGTAACTGAAAGATCAAAGCTATGAAGTCTGCCAGAAACATGAAAACCCAAAGGTGTGGGACACCATAAAGGGTTAAAAATGATGATGTAAATCATGTGTTTTGGTTAAAATGCTGTGAAAGCTCAGACAGAACCTGGAGGTATAATAAATAATCTTGAATACCTGAGAACCTTGTGGCCTCTCTGCCATTAATCAGAAACCACAGACTGAGGGATTGGCTGGCAAAACATTAATCATTAAGCAATTAATTCCAGCCGTGAAAACAACTTTGTGATTTCCTGAGTAGATGGGATTGAAGGAGGCATGGCATGATTTTGTTTCTTCACTGTAAAGGAAATGAAGAAGTAATGAGGAGGTTATGTATTTGTCATGCAGAAAGAATAAAAAAATCTTTTTTTATTATCCAGATCTTCCTTTAGCTTTGTTTTTATGTGAAACAGCAAGAGTGAAGATCACTACTTGTTTTCTTAGGAAGCAGTAATAAGCTTATTGAGTGCAAAGCTTTCTACCTTTGTGTGAGACTAACATAAAGGACCTTTATTTTTTGTGTCTTATATTTTACTGCAGTTCTCTGTAATTAAAAAGCAGGCTAAAATACTGTTTTATTTCTGTGGGGACCTTCCCTAGCCAAAACAATTATCTTGTAAGCCTCGTGAGTTTTTTTTTTTTTTTAATTTTCCTTGAATCTTAATTTCTGATTATTTATAAATTACATCAGGATCCTAGCTTTTCTTTTTACTGTTTATATCAATGGATAAACATAAAAATGCAAGTCTTAAAAAACAAATAATAGGAGCATGGGGACAACAGAATTAAAAAAGTATACTTGGGGATTTTGATTTTTTTGTTTTCTTTTCAATATACATGGTTGGAAATGCTGCTAGAACTACCACTTATATTTTTAAATCTGAAATACATGCATAAAGAGAAGTCTTAGTCATGTTTTTCTTGCCGATGCTGAATGGAAATCTGGCCCCTTGGGGGCTAGGAGCACAATTTTACAATTAACTTCCAGAGACTACCCTTCTGGAAAGTCTTGTAGAATATATAGCTAAGTGTAATATAATCAGAAGTTGCCCAAAAAGCTTTGTCAGCTTGGGCCCAGATAATTTGCCAAGCCATATGAGAAGTTTGTGATCAAAACCAGCCATGGTTGTTTGTCTAGGACCCTAATGACTGGCCACCTACCCYCCAAGGACTATTCATGAGTTTGACACACTATACTTTTTAAATATACTGATTTTTCACAGGAAGATTCAAATGCCTCTGCTTGCATAAAATATATGGAAATATCTAGCGATGAGATGTGCGAGGGAAACTTTTAGCAAAGCAAAAAGATGTCACAGTTTATGCCGGGTACCCATTCAGTATAAGGAGATGTCATGAAAGCTTAAGGGATGTGCAGAATTAAGTATGCTTCCTGTATTTCATGTGGCAGTAAAATGGTTTTATGTGCAGCAGTTTCCTGTCATCAGAAAGTGTCTTAAATTGCAAGCATCTTGGGGTGCATTCAGACCATCCATATTTTTTTATCTCATTCACTGCTCAGCTGCAGTGTTGGCAAAATGAAGCGCATTTATGTGTTAATTTTGGAAAGATTGTCACTATCTTTAGAGTGAGACAGTTCATTCCATGAGTGTAACAAAAAGGAAAGGTAAAAATAATTTGTACACTTGAGCAAATCTTCAGTTAGACAGAAGAAAATGCATTCTGATAAAGCGGGTTTGTGCTAGCATGTTATTTCAGTCTCATTAAAGAGAGGCAGTTGCAGCAGTGCCTAGCTAAGCAAAACATTTTATGAGTGCATAATCTGTCCAGCACAGATGACCTGAATTCATGAGTTGCTGTGGAGTTTCTAACTGTGATTATTCTTCATTTCCACCTTCTTTTTCAACTTATGAATTAGTCTCGTTTGAGAAGACAGGATGTCGGCTTGAAAAGCCACCTGGATCAACTGGACCAGCAAATAAGTGAGCTGAAGCTGGACGTCAGTAAGACCTCCAGTGAATACCTGGACAGTGACAGTCGGCCAAGCTCAGGTAATGTACGTTTGGTCATTTATTGCCAGGAGTATGGTGCTGATAGAACTGAAAGATGTGAGTTGCTAAAGAAAACTGCCTGTGTTATTTGATCAGAAACAGTGCCCGTGGGCTAAGGTAGAGAGTAGTGACCTGGCACGGAGTGTGCATGTTGGGGTCATAGGAGTGCTCCAGCAAAGCTGATGTAACTGGAAAACACTGCTTCATTCACACAGAAAGCTTACTCTGAAAGGATATAAGATTTTGTTGAAAATGGGCATTTCAGCTACAAACAGAAGGAGGAGGAGAATACAGATTGATTAATCCCTTGCATACCTTATCCAGTGTGGAATGCCATTGACAAAGTGACCGGAGTACTTCCTGGAAGTGGGGAGACCAACACTGAAGTCATTGCTCTGCTTGAATCACAGAAAACTCTGTAAAGGCTTTCAGATCAATATCACTGCTGTACTTGGGCTTAATGAATGTTTGATCRTTGATATAAAAATGAAGCAGTAAAACATGCTGAGAAAAGCTATCCTAGCTATTTGCTGGCTACAGCTCTCATGAACTGAGGGAGACCAATTTTCAAGTCTCTGATCTCATTCAGACAGAGAACTGAAGATAGGATATCAGTTAAAAGCAGTTTCTGTATTCAGTGTCAAGCAATARGAATGCTTCTCAAAAAGAATTTTAAAATTACTTAAGTCTTCAGTGAGTAGAGGAAAGAAAATTTTCTTCAAAAAAATCAGAGAGAAGACATCTTCCCACTAATTACTTCTCCTAATAGTTTTAAACCATTTGTCCTAAGTACAATTTATGTTAACAGTGTATATGTTTTTGCAGGCTGATAGCTATAATTGCTATAGGAAGTACAGGGTTCTGTAAGTGTTTCTATTGAAGAATAATGTGATTTGGCATACACATATAGTTCAAAGGGATCGTTTTGCTTTTCTGTTTGCTTTATATAGAGAGGACTAATAAAAATCTAAATCTTTATCTTAAGCCTTATTTAATACAACTTTCATGAATAATTGGCAATAGTCACAAGCCTGGGAGAGTGAGACGATAGCCTTCATTTTCTGGCCTTACACATTGCTGCTGTCTTAGGCTTTGCGGCTGTGGTCACACTAGTTTTGCTATGCTTTCCAATCTTGGCTTCCAAACAAGTTATAGTGACATAASGTGGCCTTATTTTATACCTGTTGCATAATAGTTCCCAAAGAAGTTCTCCAGTGAAGAACTCTGCACCTCATTCCACCTCAGAATTAAGCATGTATGTGTATGCTGTGKTGGCTCATGACCTAAATAAATATGCAGAAGCCCCAAAATGTGCTGAGTTGCAATACATCTCTCCAAAAGTTACCTCAGGAAATGATGATAAATTTAGACCTGTTGCAAATAACAAAGGAGATTTATTTTCTGTGTTTATCTTCTACAGAACATGTTTAGTCACTGTAAATCATAATGATCTTTTCTATTTATTTTAACTTTGCAGGCTTCTATGACCTGAGTGATGGTGGTTCTTGCTCACTCTCCAATTCCTGCACCTCTGTGTACAGTGAGTCCATCTCCTCCTCCCACACCAGTCTGTTGCCGAGCTCCCAACACCCTAAAGCAAGGCTCAGTGTGTTTGATTACCGGCCCAAGTCTGCAGATGAAACTACTGTACACAGCACCAGCTTCCCGCAGCAGGGAACCTATGCCAGTGATGTGTGTCGGATTACGGATAACACGGACGTTTCTGGGACTCCAGCCAGGTCCCGGCCAAGGCCAGTTTCCACAGGTAATCAGCTGCAGAACTGGATAGTCATGCAAGAAAAGGGGCTTCTCTTGTATGAATACTCATACAAGAGAAGTACATTGCTTTTAGAAGCTAATGCACCAACAGTGCAATTGATATACAGCACTAATTTTAAATACATAAAGTGAGAATAAAACCAATGCTGTGTACTGTCCAAGTTGTCTCCGCTAGGTGCCTTTAAAACAGCAACAATTAAAAAGGAATAATAAAGACAGAGCTCAAAAGTGCTTAAGTGCAAGAGGTAAAATTGTCATGGATGTTTAAAGATCATTTTAGTTTACCCATTCATAAAGTAGAAGAAAAATGGTATTTGCATAAAATAATAGAGATGTATGAAACTACAAAGTGAATTTATTATTAGTGCTGTTATATTTTACTGAGAAAAAAATTCATAAAAATCATAAGGAGAAAGAACTGCTTCCAGATTTAGCTTCCATTTTCTCAATCTTTTGTCAATTGAGTATGATAATACCTAAACATCTTTATTCAGATTACTATGGACTCTAATATTATCCTTTTATTATTATACTTTTATTATGTAAAGAGAGAGATAAGACACCAAAGGCTAATGGACTACCTAGGAACCAGCTTTGAGCCTAAAGTCTGATCAAATATGAATTTGCTTTATTCCTTTGGACAAAACCATTAATATTCTCGTTTTCTCTTTACCCAGCTGTAGAGTGGGTCTCCCTCCATGGCCATGCATGTGTGTCCACAGACTGGCAGCCATGTGGTAGTGCAGTTCTTAGGGKGAGCCAGCCAGCTGCACGATAGTTAAAACAGTGAAGTCACAGAGAATATACTTTGAAATAGTGTTACCCTGAGTCTTCTCCACTGCTCCTGGACCTGAGGTAGTTCATCTCTGGCTTGCTTAGAACAGAAACAAGGCTATGGATGATGTACTTTGCTGTACAGACATATCTGACCTGATGGTGGTAAATTACAGCCTAAAAGGGAAATGTTCTCAAGGCTTCTTGGAGGTTCTTGGTGGAGCTGAACTTAGTGGTCTCCAACTCCTGTGTTCAAGCTTGCTGAGACCCAGCAGATAGATACATTCTTGTGAGCCCTTCCTGGTAACTTTGCATTAATTGAGAGTCTCTACTCCTTTGATCAACTTCTTTTGCATTCTTTTTCAACTTGTACCAGGATAAGATTTTGTTTCATTTTGTTAAAAAATTGCAGTCCTAATATAGATCCTTTCTCAGCTCACTACAGATTTGTTAATGAGTCTGGATTCCTCATGCAAAGGCTTATATCATCTTGAGCTAGAATATGACTAAGAATTTTGTCTTCTCCTTTAATATAGTGTTGAGAACAAAACAGTTTGCCCCTTTCTGAGCAAATCAGGTGTTGGTTTTTTTTTTTTTATGAGCAAATTAGGAAAAAAAAAAGCCCCTTTTTTTTCTCACAAAACTTTTGTGCTACACAGTATATTAAAAAGGAAACTGGCAGTTTCCTTCTGAATTTTCATTACAAAAATACATGGTATGAGAATCGTCATCCTGATCTTTGCTGTAAAGGGTCTGTAAGTGCCTCAGGTAAGACACTTCTTAAGACAACTACAGATTTTGAAGTCTCCCAAAATATCCTCTAATAGGACAGAAGTCGTCACTATAAGTGCATTGCCTAGCTGGCCTGATGCTTTGCTTTGCACTGGTAGGAGGATGCAGTGAGGAATTACCTTGCTGAGAATTTGTTGGCACTACAGTCTTCACTGTGGTATTGAGAAATCCAAGGTAATTACAAATGGTTGCTTCTGATACTCTTGGTACCAATTAAGCAAATTGCAGTGCCACAGTCCTCTGCTGGATTACTTATTTGGATAGAGCACTGACTGTCCTAACACAATCCTAGCACAATCTGGTTTTTAGTCACAGCAAAGGGGATGCTCCTGAGATGCTGCAGAGCAGAAAAATTCAACTTACTGCAACTTACAGCAACTATTGCAAGATTTAGAGATATGAATTAGTGGCTGTAAATGCCATTTTCAGGGACTGAACCTCCATCAACCTGATTGTTTAGCCTTAGAACTTTTTGTGTCCACTCTTCTACACATTCACAGTTGATCTTTGAAAAACCTACATATAGATTTTTTTTTCACCATTCCACCAAATCTCTGAATAATTCTTGATGAAATAAAAGGCTTTAAAAACTTTGAATGTAAAAAGTGAATTTCTTGGAAAAGCCACGAGACTGGTAATGCTATCAAAGGAGGAGCTAGAATTAAGAGTTAACCAYTAAGAGTCATGCAGTGAATTGCTAGCATGCTGGAAGTTTAAGAAATAGATTGGTTATAGTGATCTATAGTGGCTATATGCTTAGCCAGAGGAAAATCATAGAATCATAGAATTAAAAAGCGTTAACAAATTATATATGTTAATATAGTATATATGTTGCATTAGATTAATTGCATTAGATTAATTTACGTGACATTCTACTTTAAACTTTCTGTTGCTTGACTCRCTTTTTATCTCCACTCAAAAATTAAAAAAAATCTTTATTCTGTTGACTTTTTCCTCTTTCATGCTCCAATCTTAGTAAAAGTTAGCACATTCCACTGAAATAGTGCATTTGACATAAGCCAGTTTGAGTGTAATTGTCTGTGATTTAATCAGGTTATTTGTTTTCATCCATTGTGTAGGTGACTTGGAACGACTTATTCCAGCAGACAATAGATTTCAGAAAGAGACAGATCCCAAATTCTTGTTGCCCCTGTGCCATACAGGAGAACTGCACTTGCTCAACATGGACCCCAAATTCCAGAATGATTTAGTCTCCAAGAACGGCATTGATGTATATCCTTACCCAAGCCCCCTTCATGCTGTGGCTTTGCAAAGCCCCCTCTTCTCCCTGGTGGGGACATCCCCAGAAACAGACCTCCAGGCTCCTTCCAGCAAACCCCTGCCTAGTGTGATGGGTCCCAGCCTGATTAAGACTAGGCCAACCACAGAGACCAAGCCAGGAGGTTATATCAATAAATTACTCCAGCTGACGAGATGCAAAGACAGCAATCGGGCTGATGCCAGTGAGCGGGTTTCCACAAAGAGCCAGCCGTCYGCAATGCACCAGAGACTCATTATAACCCCCAGCACTGGTGGAGTGAAAATTAACAGCARCGGTAGCCAGATGGAAAAACAAGGGAGCTCTCTGGAAAGCAACAAAGCTGAGGGGAAGTTCCAGAGAGAGGTGCCGGAGGGGGAGTGTGCTAAGCAGCAGGAGACCACGTGCATTCTGAATGGAGAGCTGCCGTCCCCCTCGCCTGACACAGAGCCATCAGCTGTGAATGCTTCTTATCCTGCCAAGTTGGCAGCAAGGAGCTCTCCTCTGTCAGAAACAATGGAGAGTAGTGAGGAGCACAGTTCATCCTGCTCACAGCTATGCCAGGATGACTCCAGCCCACGCATGTGGAACTCTAAGCCCGTCCCATCAAAAAAGCCCTCCCTCAAAAGATGTGGAAACCCTAAACTGACTAACGCTGGGGGTCATGAGCAAGCAGTACGGAGTGAGTTTGTTCATGCTCAGTTTGTCCCTGCAGAATCCCACCAGGTCCGGGTCAAGTTTGCCAACTCCAAAACAAAGGCAGTAAAGATAAAGAGGAGAAACAGTGAAAAAGTGCTCCGGCCTGGGAAGCAGGCCTTTTACATGGAGAAGGCAAGAGGACTGCATGGAGCTGCCAGGCTGCCTGCAGAGTGTAGTCAGCCACAGAGACCGCACGGAATGAAGAGCCTTGCACGGAGACCTTCATATTCAGGTGATGTGAGTGGCAGGTCGTGCTCYGAGTCTAGCCTCCTGCCCGCACAGCTCAGACTGCAGCTTGTGCAGTCCAGGCCAGAGCTGCACAGGGCTTCTGCTAATGCACTGTACTCCCTCGAAGCAGCTTGTGTGGACACTGCTGCCAAGAAGAAGCAGCGCAAGTGGCAATCCACAGTTGAGATCTCTGCCAAAGCCCATCTGACCAACCTCTCTAGTGGCATTGGTGTTGGGGCACCAAAGCAGCCAGCAAGGAGAGCTGGTGTCCTGCGTACTGTGAGTATGAGGGCTCGCTCGAAGAGTCATCACCACGGAGCTAATGCCAAAAGTGAGTCAGACCACTCCGAGTACTCTGCAGAGTGTGCGTCCCTCTTTCACTCCACCATCGCAGAGACCAGTGAAGGGGAGGTCAGCGATTTCACGGCTAACCGCTTTGGGGACAGTGAGTCCAGTGAAAGCGATTTGGATGGCAGCAGCAGTAGCAGCAGCAGCAGCCTTGCCCTTGACTATGATGAGGGCGATGAAAATGAGCTGATTTGGCCTGAAGCTTCTGTCAGACAATCAGGGTCTGTCCAGGCCTCTTCCAGGGCCCTTCCTCCAGTTCCCAAAATCTGTCGCATCAAAGCTTCAAAGGCACTAAAGAAGAAGATTAGGAGATTCCAGCCTGCCTCCCTAAAGGTTATGACCATGGTTTAAAGGAGATCAATCATCTCTTTATCCCAGTGAGACATCCTGCTGGCTGTCCTTTGCTAAACAGAAGAACTGATGTGCGGAGAAAAGGACTTGTTTAAATGAACTGTGAACAATCCCTGAATCAACACAAGGGATCTTCTAATTTGTTAATGCCTGGACATAAATGTCACTGTAATTTCCTCTTTTGCCATTTACTCTGTAAATATGGATCTGTGTATATTGTATGATGCCTTTTCTTCCTATGCAGAAGGGTCATCATGATAAAAATGAAATGTTAATATGAGATGACATTCCCAAACAGTCCATGCTGTAGGATGTTGTGGGCTGGTTCTTGGGGKTTTTTTTTGTCCCTGTGCACCCAAAACATCTGTCTTGGACACACAGGATTCCTGGGAAGGGCTCCACAATGGAGATGTGGGAGCTTCTCTCCGTCTTGTGAGGAATTCCCTGCAGGCTGAAGCAGCATTAACCACTCACCCATCACTGTGCTCGTATGGAAAAACTTCTCCGTGCTCATAGCTTTATTCCTTTCCATAAGAACTGTTCCCATATGGTCACAACATCAGGAGGACAAGTCACTTAGTAGGAACATTTTGTGCTTAAACAAGAAGGCAAATGTATTTGTGAATGAGAGCAGGATTTCAGTCTGTTTCCTGTTTTCAGAAGTAAGAATATACAARGTTTTTCTAGTGCCATCTTTATGTTGTTCCATGTGATTGTTCATTTATTGAATAAATAAAAGAACATAAAGAGGGTTCAGTATCACAGCATGTGCATAGCTGGGAGTGGCAATATAGCTTTGCCCTGAAATTGCAGGCTCAATAAATACTATTTAATGTACTTCTGAAAAACTGTTCTTGTCTGGCTTTCATGTCTGAAGAAAATKATTCTGAATTCCATACAAAGGATAGGAAATGTAAATATTCTGAGATCGCACAAGGAATGCGGCTAAGCGTTCTCTGATGGAGCAGGCTGTTTCCCCATCCCTTTGCAAAGGCATTCCTTTTTGTTGTTCTRTAGCTCATTGTGACCAGGGGCCTTTTAGCCTCTGCTTCAAGACACCTGCTTCTGCACCTGTTGTTATRTGAGTGAATTAAAAAACTAAACTTGTATTGACAACAGGGTACTGTTTGACTTACTTAAATGGATGCATTTTTCTTTCATGGCACTGTTTTTAACACACATACATACATATATAGTGTTCTGAATGCCCTTGAGAGTACCTGTATGAAGATGAAGATTTGAATCGGTTACTAAACTGATCAAGTGACTTTTTTGTGTGTGTTCAGACAAGCAGTCCTAATTCTTTTCTTTGAGCACAGCAATCTGGAGGTGGAGCTGAAATTCACCCTCTGTTTACCAAAGATAAGGTGTTATCCTCCTACCCTGTTTCAGTTCCCCATCTCAATACATTCCTGKCCTAGGAGATGGAGGCCTTGCCTCCTTCAGGGAATATACTGGCTCTGAAACAAAGGGCATGTGCCTAGCAGAAACTGTGGGTAAAAGTGCTTGTTTACTCCAAGGATTCATTAGCAAACAGAAGTATTGAAAGACTAAACTTAAAACCAATATCTTCTATTTTGGGAAGCTATCTTTTTAAGCCTCTCTATTTTTAAGTCATTTTTGGAARATGAAATACAGAAAAGTAAAAGTTGTAAGGTGAATTAATTTAATTTAAATAAAGCATAAGGCAATCCTTTACTGATAYTCTTCGTACTAACAACAATATTCATAATTCACATTGCAAAATGGAAAATATTACTCAGTGGTTTGTCCTTAAGCTGKTTTTTTTCTTCTTCTTTTTTTGTGGTCTCAAGAGTATTTGGACCTATAACCACTCCAGTAAGATGAATGGGAGAATTTCACGCGCCTGGTGGTGGTTTCTTGTTCGGCATGTCTAGCAGCAGAACAAACAAAATAGTGATTTATGGCATGTTTACTTTCCACACCACAAAAGGATTCTTTTCCTCATTTACACAAAAGCTTTGGTTTGGGGGAGCATGTCAAAAGTTACATATGAATCTTTAATCTGTGGATTTTCTGACTTAAAGTGTTTTTTTTCTTTGTTGGTTAGATAGGAATTTTGTGGGGGATTAGCTTGAGGGTGTTTATTTTTACAGGGTGGAAATTGTTTTGTGACTAGAAAATTCTTCTGGGTAGGAACATTCTGAAACTCAATAAACACAACTACCGTTGGGGTTTGTTAATACTCCAGCAGAAATGGTGTTGGGCACACGATGAAAGTGCTGATGCAGAATAATCTCACTCTGCCAATACATTTTTTTTTTAATTTTATTGTTGCTGTTGTTTGGTTTTTGAGGCTTGTACTGACAGGTTTTACGCTAGATGAGGTGTCACTGCCTCTACCAGTCGCCAGCCAGTAGTCTGTCTCCGCCAGCTCAAATAACATCTCCTCCAGAGCRCACACAAAAGCGTTAGTCTGTCACAAACTTCATCATTGCCTGCTGTAGCTAATTTGACAAGAATGACTATGTGCCCGTGCTTGGGCCAGGGGAAGGCTGGAATACTGTAGGACCCCGCCAGTGGAGATGATCCCCTAGTAAGTTCCAGGGTGTCACCCTGCCCAGTGATGCTGTTGACTTTGGGGGAGCGACAGGACTGGTGGCATTTCAGGTGCCCAGGGTGTGGGCAGCATCTGCAGCCTCCCTGCTCGCCCTTAGAACCTGTGGGGAGGCTGGTGCTCTCTGCAGGGCTGCATCCTGTTGTGGACGTGGTAGCACCAAGTCACCTGGCGGATACTGGCAGTTTACTGCAGGATGTTGGACCTTCTTCCTAGCCCTCTGCAGAAATGCTGCTTTCCTCTGGCACGGATTGCATGCATGGGCTGGATCAAAGCACTCGTTGCTCGTCTCTCGGAGCAGAAGCTGTTTTGGGGACATTGCTCTTGCTTTGCAGCGTAGAAGCAGACCAGTGCACAGCAGGCCAGGAGGCTGTCATGGTTCATACCCCAGAAGCATTGGCATYAAAAATAGTGGTTTAGTAAACTGATAATTACCTGTGTTTTTTAGTACACTGGGAACTTTGGTAATATGTGGGTACGAGCGTGATGTGTCCTTCTGCAAGTATGGGCTAGCTGTGATGACAGCAGCCAGCAATCCTTGCCTCTGGAGAAAACAAACCTGAAACAATTAAGAGTTAAAAGAAAAAAATCCCGTAAATACTTTGATGCGCTGCTCACTATACACAGGCATTAACTATCATAAAACAGCTTTCAGCTCCATATGATGTAAGTGAGAATCAGGTATATACATATTTACTCACAACCATGGCAATGCACAATGAAAATATCCCTGGTTTGTTTTCCCTTACAGAGYCAAGACACAAAATTCTTTTACCCTGCTCTGTCTAGTACCGTAATTGCTTACAAGAATGCGAAAAATGTCAACTGGTGATTCAGTTAAAAGTCTAACACCAAACCTGATGTATTTTAGGGGTGAGAAGTTTAGCACCTTTAACTGTGACTTGATTAGCAAGTGTATTGTTCTGGCGGCAGTGTCAAGAACAACTTTATGCAGTGTCTTCCTTGCAGAAACCAACATCTGTCATAATTGCCCTAAGCTGCAGTGAATCAAAGTCATTCATTACTGCAATGTACGTACCAGATCAGTGTCTTCTTTCTGTCAAAGGCAGACATTTACACTTTGATGTAGGAGCAAATTACTCCTAAACCTCAAAGGAAAGGGAAAAAAAAAAAAAAAGGAGGGGGGAGAGAGAGACAGAAGAGAGAGAGGATTAAGGAAGCTCTATTAGGAATTTATAGAATAGATCAGTTTTATAATTTTAAAGACATCATTAATCCTTTTATTGCTCCAATAATGTTGGAATTAGATAATTACCAACCACCTTGGCCTTGATATGAATGATTTTTTTCTTTGGATTAAGTGTGTGTTAAGCATACAATCCACATCCAGCACACAAACCATGGGACTGAGAGAACCRCTACTTTGTTGGAGATCCCACCTTGCAGACCAGACCTTTTCCTTGGCTAAGTTCTGGTCAGGTGAGGCACTTCAGATACAGAGAGAGGGAAAATGTTCAGCTAAGGGCTATTTATTGATGTTCGTACTTTTCAGATTTAAAATCATTGTGATAGGTTTAGTTATTACTGCAGTGCAGACTTTCAGTAGAATRGCAGCTGAAACAAGGGCCACCATCAATTATATTAATTCTGCATGCTATGATTATAGTGAAGCCTACAGACTATTGTGAACTAATATTGATTTTTTTTTATTGTTTTTCCCTTCTGTCACTTACTCTGTATTTATAATCAGGGATGCAATGCATCAAATTCACCCATGACATAATTCCAGGGAAGTCACTTGGRCTCCCCCAAAGATTCACCTACACCCTTGGTCTCAAGATAGCAGCAGCTGTGGCGATTTGAGTGACAGAGAGAAAACAAGGAGCATTCCAGAGCTTGCTTTCATTTGCGATTGGGCAACAGGCTGTGGAAGTAATTGTGTTCATGCCTGCTTTGTCCAGGGAGTGTCCTGCCACCAYGGTGTCACATCTGTGTTAGCAGGGCAGCACACAAAGTGGTTTAAGCTGTCCACTTTCGTACGTATTCTGTTTTGCAAACGATAGCTTAGAAACAGCCGCACTGAAGCATCCAGTGCTGAGATGCCATCAAGAAGAAACTGAGATGCTGCAGAATCAGCTCAGTTCCAAGTTCGCCAGCGTGGGTTTCTTATCTTGCATCCCCAGCAATTTAATTATTCCTATTGACATTCAGGAATTCAACGGTTCATTTTCACATTCTTGATTGCAAAAGTCACCTGCTTTGAGCCTGCCTTGATGCATCTGGACAAACAAAAGGGAAGAGCAGAGACAGTTGCAGGCAGAATGAAAATTGATTGTACTTTAAATAACAACATGGGAACCATTTTTTATCCTATTCCATGGCACGCAACTTGAAGTTAATTGCTAGGGAATGCTCAAAGGAGCCCATGCCAAAAATCATTGGAATAAAGTAGATTCCTTACYTCAGATGCATCTTATGGCAGGAATTTATCTATAAAGGAGAGGAGATCTTCCTGGTTATACACCAGGTGTGCTCACCCATTGTTTTGCTCACTTTTGTCTCACCAGTATTGCCATTCACTATAGAATTAGTGGAAACACAGCAACCAGTTACATCATGTTTTCTGGACGTTTGTTTGCTGGACGTTTGATCTTAGCATCAAATACTAAATATTCTATAAAGACCAAAGCTTGAGGTTATTTCTTGAAGAGAAAAATTTCCAGATATATCTTCATAACATTAAATGCATATAAAGATATATGAAAAGGAACAGTTCAAAGTAGGTTGAATGCTATTCTGCTTACAGATACTGCTTTATAAGTGAWGAAGAAAGKATTTTGAATCACAGAGTTGCTTTAYGTATCTTGACACTGACTCAGACCTAGGTTTCAATAACTGARGAGGTGTCGAGAACAAGAAAGAGCAGATTAAAATCAGTACTATGAACATTCCCCTTTTCTGATCACACCTACCAAAGCTAGCAAGTTTGGGGATAGTCTGACCAAAATCTGACTTTGCAGTGGGGTGAATTTCTTGAAAATAAATCCATGGTGTCTTTTATGAAACCAAGATATTCAAGGAAGCTTCGTTGGTGTTTACTTGATCTGCGCCTGAATTCTGAGTAGTCTGCAATATGTTCATAACTATCTGGCATATTAGACTCTGCTGTTTTTTCTCCCTTAAAAAAATGAAGAAAAGAAGAGCTATGCTACACAAGTACAAAGTACCTTTAATTAAATGAGTATGACTGTGGAAGAACTTTTCTGCTTCTTCGTGCCAGTTTCAGATGCAGTGGTTTTGATTATTTTCATATCCTGAGTTTCCTTTGTTGTCGCTACGGCATTGGAAGTGATATAACACTTSCAAGGCTACAACCAAAGCTTTATAACCAATATTTATAGAGCTCAAGCTGCTTCCAGGAGGTCAGAGAAAGGTAACTCTGAATAGCAAGCCTAATGCCGGTGAGCTTAACTTTGCAGTACCACAGTAAGGAGTTTTATCGAAAATTTTTAGGAGCTCACAAATCAAAAACGGGTGAAAAAGGCATGCTGTATCCTAGGTGCTTGAGGTGAACAAAGCCAGAAATAGGAAGAATTCCAGGAGGTGGAGATGGGGAAAAAAACAATTTCGCAGTCTGTTGATAAGTTACTGCAAATCAAGGGGAAAAGATCGCCACAGATGGTGTAAAATAAGCACAGAGGGCTGAAATGTTGGAAAATAGGCAAGGAGAGTGATAAAAAGGGACGCTTTAAAGCTCTTTTATTATAGGCGGGTTAATAATTTTCCAACCTAGTGGTTAGTATATAATCACAGCAGTCTCCCACCTTAACCAATATCAGTTTGGTTGTCGAGAAACAGAAACGCGCAGGGACTGGAAGCCGCGTATCCAGCGCGGCTGGTTGACAGAAGGGTTTGCAGGGGTCTGCCCGAGCCGAGCCGAGGGGCCAGCAGCTCCCCTCCAGCCGTGCCACTTCCCCACAACCCTGCCTTGCATGCCCAGCCACCGTGTCTGCGCCTGGGACCCTTCCTCCTGCCCTGGCAGGACCTAACTGCAAGGCACCACTCTTTATTTTCTGAGAAAATCCATGGAATTGTAAAGATTAACCTCAGTGTGAGCACGGGATTTTTAATAAGGAAATGCTTGGTTCCCCTTCCACAATCAGCGGGCAGTCCCTGCTCTTTGGGAATGCACTCCCGAGGCTCAGGCTGTCTCTGGAGCGCTTGGGGAGCATCTGAAATCCAAATGCACAGTGGAAAAGCACGGGGCACGCGCTCAGAACCAGATCAAAGSGGGCAGCAGACAGACCTTTGCACTTCCTCTCTTCAGGGGCACCCGGGCACCTCGAGGCAGGGCAGACACGGTGCTTGCGGTTTTGCAGCCAGCCCACACGTRACGCAGCAGCCAGTGACCTGCTCTCCGCACCGGCTCTGCTCCTCGGCACCAGCGCCTGGATTTCGCCTTCACAGATCGGAGACAATCGAGCGCCGTGTCCTCCTGTCTACTGAGAGCTCCACAGAGAGCGTAAGAAGGAACAGAAACAAAATCTGTTTCCACAGACTCTTTCACACCAACTTAACTCAAGACCGTCACCTGTAATTGGATAATGTAGCCGCAGAGCTAATTTCCTCTTTACATGACCCTCTCCRGGATTTTTCCCAGGGTGGCCACACCAGTTTCACAGTGGTTTCACAGTGTGCCTGTGAAAGCTGGCCTGCCCGCTCCCCCTGTTGTGTGCTTGCTTATACGTGTGTCTGTATGTGTGCTCAGTAACAAGCACATATAGGCAAAGGTGAGATACTCGTGTTCCTTTATCGCAGCAGACTTTACTTACTGCTCTGCTGCTTTTCGGCTTCTCCTCTCCGGAAACGGAGTTACACTCATTGAGTCCCTGACATTTTTTTGTGTATTCTAAGATCAAGTTGAGCACAAATTGCCCKTAATAAAACTGGATTCTGTAATAGTACGGTTTGCAACAAGAGAGAAAAAAAGAAATATTTCCCTATGGATTCAYTTCATATTAACTTTGTGGATATAGGAATGCCCAAGTCCAAGCCAAGTCTGTCTCCAAACTATAAGAAATGCAGCTACTGTATCGCTACTTACATACAGATAAGACAAAACCACAGTATAAGCGCCTCAAATAAACTATTTCTTATGGTATGTAATACAGTCGTTATGTGTTGTGCTGCAAAATGCTGCATCRGCTTCTAACTGCTGTCATGTAATCRCWCACTCCTAGGAAAAGTATCCTTCTCCTGCTAAGCTGGAAGTCCTCTCCGAGACACGGGCCCTCCTGCCTCTGCCCTATTCAACTTTCTGCATTAGCAGACATTCTACTTCATCTTTAATAAAACACTCCAGMGAATGATTACTGTTTGCTTTGAATATTTGTCTATGAAGTTACAAAATTATGTGAAAGGAACACAGAGATAATTAATTTTCCCCCTAAACAACTACGCATTTTAGAGAGACTCAGACTCAAAGCCAGCTCTGCATTTTAAAGTTWCCTCTAGTACTTCAATAAGCATCTGCAAATTCAAACCAGGCCAAATCAAACCTTTAGAAGAACACAATGCTTTTCCTGGTTTAAAAATAGGAAAAGATTATAGAGTAAAACTGCATCTTGCCAGGGATTTGTCATCAATGTAAAATATCCCATTACTTCCATAAAAGCCCCTTTTTGCTATAAAAATAGTACTTTCTGAGTGGAAATTCTGAAAAAAAAAATCATCATTTCATTTATACTTGATACTATGTGCAAGGAATGAGACTAAATCCCCTTGTAATCTTTTTGAGTTTCAGAATCTATTATCTATYATATTTTATTCTGTTTCCTGCACTTTATTTCTGTTTTAAGAGGAGTATGATCATGATCACGAACTAATTTTAGAATTTCACAGTGAGCTGGAGAAAATTTATTTTGATGACCTAAAAGCAAATACGGCTTTTGTATGGAAGTTGTTAAATCTGTGCTAAGGAACCTAGRCATTAGGGGTTTAGGCTAAACCAGTCTCCTAGACACTTTGTATCGCCAATAGAAGGAGAAAGGAGCAGCACCAGCGGGGAAATTGCCTCCTTGTAAACAGGGTATATCGGGATGGATCTTTTCCTGGAAGTCCTGGCTATAGAAAGAGCTCAAATGTCTCAGATCCTTGACTTTTGAATAAGTGATGTTAGATTAGATTAATCTGACTTCTGAGGGTGTGGGTTGCTACTTTTGATTGTGCACACCTGTCATTGTAGATACTTGAGGAACCAGAAGAAATTGAACCCAATTATTTTTTCCTTTTAGAAGCTATTTCAGACACTATCAACAATCCTGCTACCAAGTTTCAGGGTAGGCACAAAAACATGCAGGTGGTACAAGACAGGGCAAGTCACAGCATATATACAACACAAAGCTGTGACATTGCTGTATATTATATCCAAACTCTGGATTAAGGTGAGAAAAAAAATCTATTAATCAAAACCTGCTATATTTAAAATTCTTAACCTCTGCTTTTCCTTCATCTTCTGAAGAGAACATGAATTATTTTACTCCAGAGGACACTGAAATTTGAACAGATGTACAAAAATTTAGTAAGATATAATGGAGACTGGAAAATTGCAGAAACTACCTTCATAGAAATTAGCATGTAACAGTTTCCCTTTCTCTGTGGCTTTGGTCACTGATCCAAGAATTTGTTTAAGAATTGGTTTACTGTTTTGTTTCAGAATTAAAGAGGCCAGATTACCATTCCTGTGCACCTTATGTCATTTAAATCAAATCAAAGTGAATTTCCACATAACTGGTTTCCACAGTCTTTGAAATGCTCAATTGATTTATAAAATGACTATTATTCATATGACTCTGTTCCCAAAACAGAAGAGTGAAAAATTAAATTCCTTGCAGAGACAAAAGAAATAAAATAGACTTTCAAATTCTGCCTGAATAACAATGAATTCAGAATAAAAGAGCAAGCATGAAAAAAAGTGAAAATTCTCCATGAATGACCATGAGAGATGTGCAGTTYTGCCAAGGCTGCCCAGAAATAAAGCGCAAGGCATGACTATGTCTTCATTCCCCACCTTCAGCATCAGTGACTAGGAACAGAGTCTCTGCAGCCCAGATGCCTGATAGCACCGGACTTTATGGACAGAGAAAGTGCTTATTTCACAATAATCGCTCCAAAACCACTGCTTTTCTAATTCCTTCACATTTCTGACCCATTTCATATTCTATTTGCAGTAATGTGAATTACAAGATGCAGGACAAGAGGGAAGAGAGCCGTCGGATCTCTGCTGCTTTACCTAAATGCACAGAGTTCCACACAATCTAGCCAGAATTCCTATAATTTACATCCATGTGATACCAAGTACTGCTTGCCATTTCATTTGCTGATACTAAATATGGAAGTAAATAAACTAAATCCACTCATGCGTGTACACATATTCACCGAATCAACTTTTGAGGCCATTTGACTTTTCAGGAGAGCTTACCGTAAAAACAAAAAGCGAACTTCAAAGAAGAGAAGACCTCTTATGGCCCCAGAGACAAGGTTTTTCCTAGAAGGAAGCTTAGTTGGATGGGCTGAATAACAGTAGCTTACATTATTTTTCTTTTAGAAAGAGATGCATTTTCTTAATTCATAAGGGAAATGGCCAAATGCTTTTGACAGTGGCATTGCTGTATTTGCTTCAACTCTGGAACACAATTCATATATTATTTAAAAAGTTAAAGTCAAAAAAAAACCAACAAACGAGTTCTGGCAAGCTCCGTGAGTGCTTCGTGTACATATGAATGGGGAAGAGCACTTGTCCTGCATGCCAGCGGAGAAGCTTTTGATGGGGGGTCATTCAGCTATAGGGTGCCACAGGACTTAACTGTATCTTATGCAAGAGATAGCTTCCTCTGGTCTCGACTGAAAGCTGCCTGCCCAGGGGGCTTGGCAGGAATCTCCCCAGCTTTTGCATTCGGTTCTGGAGTCTGTATTTGTCTGAGCAGTTCAAATGCACCTGTTTTCACAGAGATTTCTTCCTTTGTTCAGTGTACATTCCAGCACAGTGTTAAAAACATGGTCAAAAGGTCACTGCTTGTAGCTCAGCTCAGCTCTGAACACTGAAATTTGCCATTTCTCCCGAGTATCCCACAGAGCATGGAAATCACACTGAAGAAAATCCATATRTACTTGGGGAAATTGGAAAGGAGCAGTTGGTTGATGAGCTCGCCATCTCACCGGACTGMGGGTGTCTGGGGTAAGCAAACCTCAGCCTAGACAGCAATTTGTTATCATGCTAATGTTGTTCATGCAGCTTTTCAACAATTTRTTGATCAAGTTCCCCTGATCTTTTCCTCTGTGATTTCATGCTGAAGTGATTTCATGCTGCTGTGAATTCATGCTAAGGTCGGTCAGGTTTTTATGTTTGTTTTTCTCCCTTTTCTGGTCAAATCTGTGATTGGTTCATTACARGCTCTTAGATATACAAGTCTCCATCACGGTGCTTCCTTCTGCACTGGCAAACTAAGCAGCCCTTCAGTCACGCCGTCAGCAAATGCTGCAGCAAGTGCTTTTGTTATGCATGTAGCTTTAAACCGATTATAACCTTTAGGCATCCCTTCCTGTGGTCAGCTGGGACAAATAACTCCTCACACTGCAAATATCTGCACAGCAAACTGCAATACTCACTGAGACAACAGAGTCCTGGGAGGCTGGAGGGACAGTAAAAGCTAAAGGGCTAATAAAGCAATCATCAGCGATGACACTGCTGTGCACCAAGACCAGGCGTTTTTGGTGCTGGAGGGGTGGCTTTTCACAGCTCCTCTCTGCCTTATCAGTTGTTTCTCATGCACTGTGAACAAGCCAGCTCCAGCTCCCAGACACCTTTCCATCCTGGCCTCTTTCAGCTGTTTGCTAGGCATTCAGCATCCGCAGCCTTTCTCACATTACTCCCCACAAAGCATTTCCAGAGTTACCCACTGCCCTACTCCAATTTTTCTTCTCAAGGTCTTGTGGCCTGTGAATCCTTGGGAGGACACGTGGCCTCGGGGCCCTCATTTATCCCTAGCATCCACCTGGGCTTGTTCCCCACATGCCGCAGGCACGCTCTGCATCCCGCAGCTCGCGCCTGCCTCTCCAGGGTCCCGCCTGCAGGTGTGTGGTCCGGCTAGTACGCAAGCAGCAGTGTCAGAGGGTTCCTGAGGAGAGCTGCTGCTGAAGAGAGCATCTCAGSGGGGCAAACAAGCATACCTAACTCTCGGGCTCAACTCACTGCCTCGGGAGTACCTGGTTTCATCTGGGGACATGGAGATGCATTCTCATCTCTAGCAATGCAGTTACTGTGAGTTTGGAATTCCAAATAAAAAGAGCCTTAAACTGCAGCTGGTCAGTATTAAGGTCCAGGACAGTTTTAAAAACATCATTAAATTTTGGACTTTTACTCTGCGTTCCCTAGTGTCACGATGGTTCAAGCCTCACCTATTAGCTTAGTAACATTCTCCCAGTCAAGTGTGGTGAAGCCCAAAATGACTGWAGTCCTTGCTGGTCCCATTTTGAAATAAAGTAGAAAATTCTTCCAAATAATTCTGAATCTCTGAGTTGACACAGTTCACCTCTACACTGATGCTGCGGCCTGCTKTGCAAACACTGGAGTCCCAGCCCAGCCAGGAAAGAAAGGTTCAGGGCTTTTTAATGAGTGTCACRGCCATTCCTGCATTCTTTGCCCACTCTCACAGACAACCCCCCAWATTTTCCCCACTTTTAGCCAGCTCATTGTATGTCTAGGCAGCACAGAGTCTTTTCCAGAAYGTAATGGTACTGCTAAACAGATGCCTGGATGCTGTTCGTAAATAAGTGTCTCTTGTTTTTCCATCGGGCCTCTTGGAGTGTTGCACCGCTTGTCTGTTGTCTGTCAAGGCATCCGTCAGCGGAGCAGCTCTCTGCTGGAGACTGCCCTGCTTTTACAATTAGCAATAAAAAGCTTTTGTCACTGCACAATGATGCCCCTGCGTCTGGTTCAGGCTTTTAGGGGGGGTTTCTTAATGAACAACAACATCAAAAACATACATATTCTGTTTGCTTTAACATTGCACTGGAAAACACTTAGCTCAAAGAGAAACACTTCTGCATACTGGAATAATTATTCTGATGCATACAGATRAGTTTTCAGAACCTGACTTCCTAGTTTTCATGCATTGCCTTCTCTGCTAGTTTTAACGTGAAATATTTTGAAGTACAGTTGTACAAAAGACATAAAAAATTAAAATTGTAACTTGCACCAAATTTAAAAGGAAGCMAATAAAAGTTCAGCTTTGCTGCTCTGAGATGTTATATTCATACAAGCAACTCTTAGGAAAAAAAATCAAGGACTTGAGTGGGCAAGCTGGATACAATTAAAGTCATTTGATCCTTTCCCTAAGTATTACAAAAGCTCAAACACACTAATCAAGAATCAGCCGGGGCAATGGGATAGCAAAATCAATCCTAATTACATACAACATATTTAGGTATGTTAAAATAAACTGGCAGCTTAAGGTGGTCAGAGCAGTTCTAGATATTACCAGTACTCTATACTTGTTTTGTTCATATCGGATATGGGAACAAGATCTATTAGATCTTGTGTATGTCAAAATATAAATCAAGCAAACTGAAATCTGATCTTGAAAGAGCCTCAAATTCAGCCTCAAGTTTTGTGTAAGGTAAAATTTGTTTTAGGCCTGGATGAGGCTGGGGAGGGGTAGAAGTTTGGGAAGTGGGAAGAGGGGCGAGTTTCCCTTTCTTACCTCTCACTGCAGAGCACGTGCGAAAGAAGTTCTGGAAGCACGTGATAAAATGGCAGCAGAGTATATGCTAGGGGAATATAAATGGGAAAGGTATAAAAAACAATATTAAGGGGGAAAAATAATAGGAAAATATAATCCGGATATCAATTAGTTTATTAAAGTTCTGGGGAAAAAAAAAAAAAAGATACAGTATACAGGTGGAGACATATTTTAATCTGAAAAATGTTATTTACTAGAACTTGTGAAAACCAAAAAAAAGCCACGCTATTCTCTATTCTTCAGTAATGACCTGCGAAAGGAACATTTATAAAATTTACAAAAATCTACATAAAATAATCTTTGCAAAACTGGTCCAGGGCTTATGCATTGTCTAGAACTGCGCTAAAGCACTAGACCAATGGGAAGTGGGGTGAGGGGAAGGAAAAAAATATATATACTGCAGAGAAACGTGCTTTATTAAGGACATTAAAAAATCTTCTGCCGACATCCTGCAAACAGAWCTGAACCATCTTTTTCGTTTCGTGGGCTCCAAGTTCTACCGAAAATCCCGGCTGCATTCTGTGTAACAGTCACAGGAAGCCCAGAGAGCAACAAAGATTTAGAAGGCACTGCTGCTGTTCAAGCAGAAAACACCGCAGTGTGCTATATCATTATAACGATTTTCCAAGAAATACCGAAGTTTCAAAGAGCARACACAGTTTTTAAATCAACCCGACTGAGAAAAACTTCTATTAAACACGGAAAAGCTCTGCCTAGATATACTGTTCTTCCTGGACCAGAGCCAGTGTCATTTTTTAGCTTGGGACAGCTATATATAGACATGCATATGAGTTCTACATTTGAATACATATTATTCAACAATCCATGCAAAACKTTTACTAAACTTATTCATTATTTTCAAAGTCTTTGTGTAAATATATACATAAGTGTGTATATATATGTATGTGTATGTATATACATACRTATATGTGTATATATACACATGCACATGTATATACACTCTATATGTTTATAGACATAAACTTAATTTTGTTTATCATGCAGAGTATTTTTTCCCACATGCTGGACACAGAGGAGGGAAGTGACTGATGTAATTACAAAGCRGAATAGACTGTTTAGAGCATTCAGATTGTATATTTCAAACCAAAATCTTTATATCACTAAAATTTCATATGACTTTGGCTTCATTTATTACATTTTGCSTCTACAGTTTAAATATATAAATCACATAAATAAGATTTTTCCTGCATAATCTCCAGAAGTTGTCATTCAGTTGATACATAGAAAATGATATTCATTGCCAATCCTCTTAAAAGATATATATTCCATGGAGAAAATCCCTTGCCATTATGATTTAGTAAAAGTTACCCTGGCTAACACTTCTGTCACTAAATGTAATTTCAGCTCTTAAAAATGATCTGCCTCAGGAAAAGGCAAGCAAACACACCACTGAATTATTATCACCATGCAACTTTTCAAAATAATAAATATGTTTTGCTTCCCTGCTGTATCCCTTTCAAGCCAGCCAAACYTTCATGCTAGGTTCTCTAGGAGAGAAAATGGGGAGATGAGGTAGATTCCAAAATCCCTAAAGGAATTTTATCCCACAGGTCAAGACTTTTAAGAATGCCTTTACCTGGCATTCCAACTGCCTTCCAAGCCCTTGGGAAGGAACTGGCACTTCTTTATGAGCCTAAATATCCCAAGTCCTTCCAGATAACTGTGCGAGGAGGCGAGCACACTTTGCTAGCTGAGGTCCACCCAGCACCCGAAGATGTGGACAGCTTCACACTTTGGCAGCTATTTTGCATTGCATAAATTGCCACTGAGACAAGTGGCATCTGACTTTAGCCAGGGACAAATCAACCATCCCCCTGTACACTCAGAGAAAGGCAAATGACTACAAAGAACAATACAACCTCAAGGCAGGCTTCCAAGTTGAAAGAGTCTGCCTGCCCCTGATGACAACTRATGTTACTAAATTAGGCTAGTTGCTTATCTTCTAGGTACCTAAAATCGTGCTCGTACAGCACATGTACTTGCATGTCAATCACCACCCATGCTGGGAGTCTTTGCAGAAAGAGAAAGACCAAGTCTTTCTGGCTGGAGCAGCACTGTGCACAACTACCTCCTTACTGATTCTTTTGGCTGCCTAATAAACCCTTAAGAGGTACATTCACCTTGACCTCCTTGGGGCATCAAGGACGTGTTTTCCAAGTGTCTGGATTTCACCGGGCTTCCAATGAAATTTAAGCACCTCAGGATACACCAGCACTGTCAACTAAGAGCGTTTGTGAACCTTCTCTCCAAAGTACACAAGAAACCTTCCAACTCCCACTCAGCAGGATGCCTYATCTTGACTCCAGAGCTGCTGCTTCCAGTGCAGGCAACACCTCAGGAGAGCCCAATCTCACCTCCAGCACAGGCAGTGTCGATGGAGCAGGAATGCAGCAGCACTATTTACCTTTTGTTCAACTGCTATAGAGTACCTTAATGAGAAAAGCAGAGGTATAACAGTGCAAGTGCTGCTTTTGCAGCTGGAACTTTGTCAGAGGAGAACCACTTGAGGCTTCCAGTGAATTATTAACTAATAAACAAAAAACGGTTTTTGAACTGGGAAGGCAAAATATTATCACACCTTTCAGGAAGCTATTAGGCAGCTGGAAGGAAATAGCTTAGGACCAGAAAAACTGTACACAGGTTGAAACCAAACCTATTAAATGATCATTATGAATGCCATGTTAGGCCATCTAAAGTTCACGAAAGCCTATTTAGACTAATTACTATAATATCAAATTCTCTTTTTCTTTTTTTTTTTCTCTCTCTATTTCAGTACCATATAGGAGAAGATCTGTGCAAAATGCTCTGGAGGATTACCAAGATTAATATCTAGGTGTCTTTCTGAAAATCCACCCCCAGATCAGTCAGATGGCTTCCTTCCGCAAACTCATCATCTCATTTATTTTGCATTCTTTGACTCTACTCCTCCTTGGGTGCCCAASTTTGCACCTGGAGCCAAGTGTTTCGGAGAAGGCTACATAAGGCTGATATTGTTTGCTRGTAAAATACTGACTGTGAAGAAGTATTTTCTGAAAGAGCAAWAGAACAGAGGCATCACTGCTGAGTCTGTGCTCTTACCTGCAACCTGAACCTACTTCCATGACACAGGGTGCCCTTTTTTCAACTGATTTTGGTTTTGTTCTTYCTGAAGTAAATAAAGAGATGAGGTTTAGCTGATCAAACATATGAACATGCACTCTCATTCAGCACCATTTTATGGTAGGTGGAACAGAAACAGTTATTTAGATTTGTTTTTAAAGACTTTTTATTTCTTTTGTAACTTAATTGTATTTGTTCCTGGGTTGTGGCTGGCTTTGATGGGATTTTCAAAAGGAAAGAAAAGAGGATGTGCAAAATTGCGGACAAATTGGTGGCAAAGTCACTCCCATGTTGTGTTAGGCAATCAGCTTCAGAATCCCAGTCTCAGACAGGCAGGTTCAAAAACTGAGTCTMTCTCTCTGGTATTTGTATATTGCCTCTCATTCCAGTTCATCCTCCCCAGTTACATCCTGTTCCAGAGGGTATTAAAACTAGGGCAAAGTCTAGTAGTGTGTTTGAATAAGTTAATTCACTGGACATATCTGCAGTTGGTTGGGGTGAGTGCTTCCACTTCAGGGCTATTTGCTCTTCTGGTGTGAGAGAGTCTTCCCCCTTCTCTGGTTCAAAAGGGAAATGCTGTTCTCTAACTGATGTCCTAAGAARTTCAGCAAAAATAAAGCATGTTCTAACAGAAATTCCATTCTGAAAAACTGACATTTTCCGGTTAAAAAAGTCTGTTGTCATTTAYGTCAAGGATAGAGCCTGTTATGTGTACATATGGATCAAACGGAGTATTCTTATAACGTCCCAGGTAAACTCGAGTTCTTGACATTTGTACAGTCCCTGATCCTCACTAGAGACTGGAGCTCTGCAGGGATCCAGATGAACTCTCTTTTCTGACTGCAACATAGTTTCTTGCCTAAGGGCTGTGATTGTCTTTGACCAGACGATCCTTCTGCCTGYGCTTGAAACAGGGTCAGGTTAAGTTGCTTTTCAGACAGATTTTGTCCAAGGCTAAAGCCCTTGGAGGGAGTGCATGCCGATCTCTCCAGTGCTTCTGTATTCAGCTTATTAATGGAGTTGTCTGTGCGCTTTGAAAGGCCTTTACATTCAGGAGCTTTTACAATTAAAAAGCTACATTTTACACTTATTGTAAATAATGGTTTCTAAGMTGACCTAGAAAGACGTAAATGCCTGTGCCCTCCCTGAGCATGGATGGCTYTCATCATGTGGAATATTTAGTGCTCGGAGCACAAGAAAACAACCACGCAATTTTTGTAATTTATAGCCGAAGTTAACGTGCCTGGCATACCCTAAAGAGTGTAGCCTGTTATTAAGAGATTACAAACATAAGGAATGTTCCTGATACAGTCAGATTACCTTCAGTAATGGCATCAGATCTTGCAAAGCCTATAGTCTGCAGAGCAGGTCAGGAGGCAGTACAGCACCTCTGTCCTGTGGTGACACTTCTTTCATCCTTCAGCGGAATCAAAATGCTTTATATTTACACACTTTCTTTCTATTTCTTTTTTCTTTTTTTTTTTTTTACTGTTACTGATCTTTAGTGAGAAGAAATTACAATCGCCTTCTTCCACCCTCCACTTACCCAACTGTGATAATATTTCTCTCTATCTCGAATCGACCTACTATGCCAATATGAAACTGAGTGTATTAACTGGGTAATTTACCTTCTCTGCGGTAGCRCTAAAGCCTTTAGAGAAAGAGAGCTCTCTTATTTATACCTCTCTGTGCAAGGAATCTGCAGAGGAGCAAAGGCCGAGCAGTCTAGGGCCTCATGCCAGTAAAGATTTATGTGTAGTCTTTGAAGTTACTTATAGAGCAMTCTCCTGGGGACACGGGAGTGGGGCAGCCTTCCCTAGATTCAAAGTCCAGTCCTCGGCTGTTGCAGACACCACCTCCATCCAATCCCTTACAAAAGCCTCGAGTCCCACGTTTGCTTGTGCAGTTCGGTGTTGTGCCCTATGGCCTCCACACAAAACTGCCCCAGAGCTTGGGTGCTCCGGTTGCCCCCTTATCGTTCCCTGCCTGGTTTATACATACACGCACCTTGTGTCAATATTGCCCTTTTGTTTAAAGGCTTGAGGGGATGGTTTCTACGATTTGGTCAGTCCTTCAATTTTCTTTGAAAAAATCCAACTGTGAAGTCTTATATAAAAAAAAAAGCCTGAATAAATAGCACAATTATCTTTCAAAAACACACAGAGAAGGAAACTTTCCCGCATGGATGGTGATTTTACATTGCTTCTAAAATGTTTCCAGGATCACACAGAGGTCAAGTCAGATTTGTGTCCTAGTATGCAAAGTCAAGACTGTGTACCAGCCTCCACAAGGTCAGTATTTTAGATGTTAAATGAGGCAGTAAGGTCAGCAAAACAGCAGAACAGGGAGGAGAGAAAAAATATAAGTCATGGCCCAGCATTCAAGTCATTCCATGATGCTCTTGTAATGCAGCTGAATGTCTTGTGAGTTTTAGGGATCTGGGAGAGATAAGTAAATAATCTGGAGAAAACACTGAGAGCAGGGCTGCACGGATTTTTGTTTGTTTGCTTTWTAATTAATGCTAAACCCTGACCCACCATGTGCTGTGTTGACAAATGGAGGGGAGGATTGCAGCACTTTGTTSAGAGCTTTACCTGTTCTGCACACAGTCTGGCCAGTTGTCCAAAATGCTCACATATTTCACTGCCAGTAGAAGGAAATATTAGGACTGAGACCTGATTCAAACTATGCACCCTGGAAGATACCCTCAGCTCARCAACCTGGGAACTGAAAAACCTCAAATATTGCTCCCAGCACACAAGACCTGTTCGCTGCAAGTCTGCAGAAGCCTCTTGCAGGCATCTCATTCATTATTAAAATCAACCTTCATCTTTCAAGTCTCTAAGTACAGAGACAAGCGAATGTCAGGTTCACTGGACCTAATTCTGTGATTGGCTGAAAGGATAAGAGCAGTCAGTGCACTAATATCTTTTATAGGTCATATTTGTGGACAAGAACTTCTGTCTTATCAAAGTACCTACCCTGAGACAGGTTTGGGATGTGGGAAACCAATGTGGAAGCTGCGTTCCCAGTCAGGTTTAGCCCTCCACAACCAGCCCTCTCCCAGCCAGTGACCAGGAGGGCCAGAGAGGTGGCAAGGACCAGGGACGGCTGCAAACAGGAAATTTAGCCCTGGAGAACCATTTTGAAGGTGGAATCTGAGCTTGGTCAGCTGTGCTCTRCCACTTACATTTTTTTTTCCTTTTTTTTTTTTAAATTTGCCTTTGAAAATATGGCTTTTCCCTTTATGAACAAGATTTTGAAACTAGCTAACTAATTCAACAGCTAATACTACCTATGACTAGTGAAAGCATGTTTATTGCATGGACACCTCACTTTTGCATCCATCTCATTTTTTAAGAGAGAAACTGCCTTAAAGGCTTAATTTGTGGCTAGCAGAGTCCAATTGCAGACAGATATGTGAGATATGAATTTAGAAAAGTATTTGTAGAGGTTGCTGTGCAGTCTGCTACCTTGTTGTGCTATCTAAACTTAAACAAATGGAGCAGGACATGTTACRGTGCTGAGGCAGCAAAAATGGTCAAGCAGCTCAGAGGTTAGTTTAAAACAATATCCTCATCCAAAATTTTTCTCCACATCATTTCAGAAAGCATAATTCACTATCCTTTTCTCTCTATATAATAAGTCATGTTTTCTTTTTAAGTGCGTATTAAGAGAAACTCATCTGAAATACGAGTGCAAAACGTTGGATCTGTCCTCTTAATCCAATTTACGTTGAACCACTGAAGACTTACCAAATTATGGCAGAAATTCTCAGTAGACTGTTCATTGTATCACATTTTTCACATGCGTGAATTTGCTCAGCCCCAGCATTCTCAATTTTATCTGTTTTATATTCATATTTTCTCCTATTGATCCCTTCACACTGTTGAAAGTTGCAACCAGTGACAGCRCAAGCAACAATAGCTTGTGCTTGCCCTGGCGAAATCAATCATTCTGCAATTTCTGCTGCTTTCCTTTAGCTGTGACAAAACTTATCTTTATTTGAGAGATGAGTGCTTTTGCAGACTTTCAAAAGCAAAGCTCTTTAATTCTTCTCCCTTACAGAGGGGTCTAATAAGCTAAAAGCTATCATCAAAACCAGTCATCACCAGTAGTCTACCTACCCAAAATATTTGGGCTGATATTCCAGCTGCCCGCAATCACAAGTGCACCTGAGAGCTTGTACACTTTTCTGTACAGCATCCCAAGCACCTGGGAGGCATTATCCTTCCTATTTTAGAAAAGAAAGACCCCAAGGCATATTTGCAGTTTGGAGCTGTCGGGAGGACATTCACTGTGTCCATACTTCCAGGCACACCACGGCCATATGGTTGCATTGCCTTGCCTTGCCACTCAGGAGGGATGTGCTAGATTTGGTGTGACCCCCTTGCATTCAGCAGCGTCTCCTCTGCAGATGTGGGGATTCAGGTTTAGAGAGGCTTTCACCTCCCACAAAATACTGCTTGTCAATATACCTTTTGAAGGCCTCTACATTAAGTGCTGCTGTTGAGTTGAAGGCAAAGTGTGAATTCCCAAAGMGAGAGTTTAATATTGACTTCATACTGAAAAACATTCTACTGGGAAAGCTTTCAGTTCACAGACTACGAGTGAGAAAAGCAGAGTAAAATTCAGAATTTCTTTAGCCTATAGCACTTTAAAACAGAACAGCTTTAATTAGTACAGCTGGTGGAGAAGGGAGCAAAGTCATTGGCTCTTCACAGGTTTATCATGGCATGACTTTGGGATCTTGYAGATGCTCTTTGCAACTTAAGTAAAAATATGAAGTTGATGGGTGTCCCTGCTAATCCCAAGGTTGCACCAAGGTTGATGGGCTGCGGTCAGTAGCACAGATAACAGATGCTGGAATTTCAAAGGACTTCTAGAGGTGAGGTGGCACCTCCTGGACTTCTCTCTCCAAGCCGAGCAATCAGCCCTCAGGCCATGCGTGATACACTACTGGGAGCAGAGAACATCTTCTTGTGTTGATTCCCCGATTACCAGAATATCCAAAGTATAAGTTTCAGTTTCCATTTCTCTTAAAAGAGATTAAAAAGGGAAAAGGATAACAGATCAGTTTTTAAAAAGATCTGTCAGAGGTTGTTTTAGTGGCTAAAATAAAATAGTCTCAGTTTATAATTTGACTCCTCTTTCAKCCTTCTCCATGAGATAAATTCCCTCATCAAAAGAATCTGACCCAACCTATTTAAAATGTCATTCATGAGAAAAGGGCCTAGATGATAGCCTGGACTGCTACTACACAATATGAGTATTAATTTAAATAAATCTTAGGGAAAAAGAGATTAAAATTTTGAAAGATCTCTCTTCCAGAAATAGCTCATGTATTTCAATAGGAAGTATGCATCTTTACTTTTGCTAAAGCAGTGTTTACTTCAGTTAAGGGAAATTCTCCGGCTATTCAGCAGACTTTTGGGTGCTCAGATCAGCGTGGTCAGGGTGTTCCTCATGCCTTTTCCATGAAGTGTGTCTTTTGCTCATACTGTATTGCCAGATTATGTCAGGGAAATTCTGTTTATGTGTCTGACATCAGTCAGGACAGTCTGCCTCCCAACGTAGTCCTCTGTGATTAGAAAGAATTCTCTTAAATGTCAGGGGTA
Organism: Eudromia elegans; assembly: GCA_003342815.1. NCBI lineage: Eukaryota > Metazoa > Chordata > Aves > Tinamiformes > Tinamidae > Eudromia > Eudromia elegans. The sequence goes on along the minus strand of PTEX01000050.1, from coordinate 1,388,888 downwards.
GATATGACTACAAGACAGCCCTGCAACGCAGGGACAGCCCGGAGAGATGTGTTCTTTCCTCCTTATTTAACATCACTTGAAACATTCTGGTTGAAAAATAATTACATAAATATGGTAATGTTATCACTAGCAATTAGGGCAAAGTTGATATTTCCAAAACCAGTTCAGGTGCACAGGGGTCTTTGACACATGTAGGATTGGCATGGCAGGATTTCAAAATCCCAGGTACTGAGTTTGGAYAAGAGGGAGTTATGAAGTGCCATCAGGTTGACTCCTAGTTGAATATCAGACATCTTCTCATAAATATTTACCAGTGGATACTAATGCTTGTTGGGACTTCCTGTCTTACATGGGGAAGTGAAATGCCCATGCAATAAAARGAACTACCTTGAAAACAATGACAAACTGGCCATCAAAATGTCATATTCAGTCAATTTGAAAACAAGTGGAAATCCAAGTGCTCTCTCCTGAGGCTCCTTATACTTATTACATCTACAAATCCTGTGTGATTTTTGCCAAGGCTGTAATGAAGAGGGGCCTTTTTGTGGTATTTCAACCCTCAGCTTCTAGTCTGTGAAGGAAAAATTAGGGCGGAGTGCAGGGAGTTGCCTCACCCCTTGGGTGTCTGGGAGRGTTGTTTTTATTGAGGGTTCATGCTGAGGTTTGGGGTGGGAGTGGGGAGGAAGGAATTTCTTATCTGTACCTAGAGAGATAACTTAGATGAAGGAGCCGCTCTGTACATCTKTAGTGTGTCACTTCCAAGATAGTTTGTCATGTATTTTTACAACTTTTTGATCTCACAGATATGGTGTCAGCCTGTATTTGAAAGCAAAATGCAAGCTCTGTTCAGAATGAAACTTTAAGTTTTTCTACCAAAAAAAAAAATCATAATAATAACTAGCTCTTGTATTACACTCAGCTTCAGGGTGCTTTTCCTGACGGGCAGCCCTTCAGTGGCTGCCTCCTGGAATCACCTGTAAGCATCAGAGGGGGTGCCCCAGAATGAACCGGACTCCTTGCTGCAAAGGGCTAGGGCCTGGACTGCTTTCCCCAGCTATYTGCTCAGGAAACGCAGGCATGCAGGCTGCAAGGAGCTGTAACACATTTCAGCCAGATCAAGATCTAGATGGTAACGGACTGAAACAGACCAACGGCCTAGATATAGTCAGAGGCAAGTTTATACAAGTCTTTATCTCACCTGCATCTGTAAATGACAACCACGAGACCTCATTACCAGCAAGCAGGGGAGAATTTTCCCCATTTTGTTCCAGGAACTATTTTAATGCAAGATGAAATTTATAGATCAACTTTCTTTTCTTTTTTATTTTTCCTCACTCGGTATAGCCTGTTTAATATTAATGTGCTGGGTTTCTCTCTTGGGMCTTGCAGTTCCTCCATTTATTGCTCATACTATTGCTTACGCAGATGCTGCYGAGATTTAGCTTCTCTTTTCCAGTGATTAACCTGCAGCAACACAGTATGCCAGTCATGAAGCTTTCAAATGTAATAGAATGTTTTACATAGTAAGTTTTCCATTTTCAGGACTATAACAATACATCTCATCTTCAAGAAACATTCTAAATGTTCTTTTTGAGTTTCAATTAAAGGAAACAGGGTGGATCCTTTGAAGAAAAAATAATTGGGGGATAAATTTTATCAGCAAAGGTATCTGATAAGCATAGACAGGTGCACATTCAGCTCTATGARTAAATTCTTCCTGTAAAAAGACTACAGAGGCTGCTGGCACAAGAAAAAGCACACTTTCAACACACAGTTGCTGGTTTGCATGGACATATGCACCAGATCTGGGACCTTGTCTATGAAAGCAAATGATAAAACAAGTTTATAAAAATATCCAGTTAAACCATCACGGCAAGCCATCATAGCAAGACATCATGATTGGTGATGCTCTTACTGCAAGCTACATTTCTTCAGTCTAGCTTGTATTGATTCTTGCATTTGAGACCAGCTAAAATCCCAGCTGATACTAGGCCTCTCATACAGAATTGTACCTAGGATATGGCTGAGAGGCAATCCCTCAGTTCAAAATGGGAAGGGGCAAAGCACATCCTGAAGGAGTCTAATAAATCCGGATTTGAGCTCTAGATCTACATCCCCAGGATAAGTCATTACTCACTGAACCATCTCCTAATTATTCCCTGATTAAATGAAAGAGCATAGTAAGAGAATTTTTCTGAAGATGAAATCAATTTAAAGTAGTGCATAAGCTTAGCTCCCTCTAYGTTAGCAATATTGCATCAGACTGCCGTGTTAGCAATGTTATATCTGTTGTATATGATTTTGTATATAAGAGTCTGCTCACTAAACCAGAACTCAGAAAGTCTTGGCTCAGAATGAGAGAGGACAGAAATGAGCATTTGCCTCTATTAGGAGAATGCACCTGTTCAGTGTTATAAAAGAGCAGGTCCACAAAATCATTTAATGCCTTAATCAAGACACAAATGCTCAGACACAATATAACAAAATGACATCTGCATGTTCCTAAATGCCCAAGACTTTGTCCACAGACATGAAYATGTTCTGATGCTGCCAAGCTGTGCAGAGAGCTGTGCAGATGGCCTAGGGAGCCATAGGCCTAAGCCTAGAGTCACGATCAGCCTTTACTTTCCCCTCTCTGCTGCTTGAAGGACCTGCTCTAGCTTATATCCTCAAAGCACTCTTAGTAACACAGCATCTTGGGAATCCTGCAACCTCTGAAAACCGAATTTAAAGCTCTATTTTATGTTGCTTACAACAGGGACCAGGAGCCRGATCCAGTGGGAGGCTTCACATCTAACTTGCAGGAATTCAGAGTTGAGTGCTTCCCTTTGAAGTAAACCCACCCTTTATGAACAAATAATAATTGGACCAGAAGAMTACGACTTAGTAAAACCATGACTAAGGCACATAGTAGATGTGCAATGAGACAAGCTGAAAGATTCTCCCCTGAATCCTAAGTTACACAAAGTGGAATCAGGTTCAGCTGTGAGGACTAACTGTACCAGGTGACTGAGAAATGAGACACAAGAAAGGCAAGAGACCCTGTGGATGCAAGAAGTCTTGGATTCAGGGTCCTAATTCAAGCTATAAAAATATAAACCTGTTCTGCTGTGGACAGCATACTACCAACACCCAGAAGCCAGCTTGGAGTCAGCTYAGGTAAGTGTAAGCTTTACAACAGCACTGGGCATAAGCAGCCCATCTCTGTACAGCACATCTGGAGGTGCAGGGCTGGGAATGTCACAGCATGGCAAGTGCGAAGCAGTGCATCATGCAGGGCGGCACGAGCTCGCTGCAGACACAAACCAGTCGAGCAGCAGTGAAGTTGTTTCCAGCTAGTTCCACATGCTTTTCTGTGAGGCTCTTTGTTCATGACAGGTCTGTGTCTCCACTGCCTCCCTGGCTCTCATCAGTCCACATATATGTGATGCTCCAGCATCCTCCAAGCCAGCACGGCCGCCTATGCAAGAGCTACGGATGCTGCAGAGCTCCACTGTGCCATTGGTTCCGTACGGAGTTTGGCTGAGACTGCACATGCCCCTCGCGTCAAGCGTTGAGCTCTCAGTCATGACTGATCCATTCTAGTCACAGGAAGGATTCTCTTGATTTCAGATGCTGAGTGTGTRTCCTCTCTCAGCTCAGCAGGGGTCTTTGTATCATCTAAAGGCTCCCTGGTTCTGCTTGAACAACGTGCTTACCAGYSTCCCAGTTAAACCAAGTGACTGTCACAGTCTCTGCTAGAAAGACCACGCCACTTGTCTGTCCCATGTGAACTCAGAGACTCTACTGATGTATTGCTTGCAGGTCACTTGTTGCTTTTTACAATCTTTCCAGGCATTTCCAGTGCCTCAGGGCATACTTCCAGACAGGCAGTGTAGGCCTTCTCAGCAAATCGATGAGTTCCATTTCTGCTTGTGCACTGGGGAAGGGAGAAGTGGGTTGACATCCACCTTGATGGACAGAGGCATTAAGCAGTGGGGCTTTTGAAAACAGAGTGCTTTACAAGGCTTAAACCTTTTCCTATCTTCTTGGCAAACAAGAATGAAAGGAAATGCTGGGACAGTTGTTGCCCAGACTCCAACAACAAATACTCCAGTTCTTGTCAGCCAGGATTGGGCTGTCTGTGCCTGTGCCCAGGTGGCCATGTAACGCACATGTCCATGGTCTCTCGCACAAAATTCTTACAGAGCCAAACAAATACTTAAGGCTTGCGAGTGCCTTCAAGTCTGGAATACAAATAACAAACAAAATGACTTCAGAGAGACTTCAGTCAGKTTCCCTGTACTGAGAGCTTAGAGATAAACTGTTTACCTAAGTTCACTAACAATTACTGCTTGGACTCAATCACTTTTGCCATCCTTCCTTTGTCAGAGGAGACAACAGCCAGAGGCCATATTTTTAAAACATCTTGTCTTAATGACAACTTTGCCTCCAGCCATCCTTCTCTTCCTGTGCTCCCCTTCTGCCCTTGGGAAACAAGGCATTCCAGCTGCCTCCCAGTTCAAAGATTAGTCTGAAAATGTACCTTTTGTGAGTCAGCATGTGATGATTATTTTTGTGATCCTCCTTCTTTTAAATACAAAGCACTGTGATAAYTTGTGTGAAGAGCAGGCTCCTTCCCTACCCTTAGACTAACATGCAGATGTGGAAGCTCAGGTGGGCATCCAACACGTCTCTGTCCTTCTGACCAAGCTTAGCTTCTTTATTTTTTTTTTTCTTTCAAGCCCGTTCTTAAGTTAGTCCTTGCAGACAAATGTGAGGGATAAAAGAAGAAAATAAAAGAAAAAGCCTCTCAAGATTTAATCATCCCCAAGGGTAAAGCAATGTGCAATTGGTAAGAAAGGTCACTGAGGGTCAAGAGGATTCAGGGAGGAAAGTGCCTTTCATGAGGAATTGCAAATGTTTACTTTAAACAAGTATTTAAAAAGTCAAGATCCTGAAAGAAGCCATATGTTTCGATTTTGAGACCAATTAGTCTGCCTCATCCACAGTTTATTCAGTAGACTTTTGGCCTTTCACTTCTTCTAAAGCCAAGCAGGTTAATGTGCCAACACAACCTCTGAGAGTCAAGGGAAAAACAGGGCAGCTGTCTGAAATGGTTTTTAGAGACGCACTTGAAAATTCTTTTCAGTAATGATATAAAGATTGCCTGTGCAAAGAAAAGAAGAATTTGACTATGCCTCTTTGGATGAGAMGTCTGGCATTCTGAATGCCACAATGCAGAACTATTTGTATTTTGTAATGCTCTTTGACAAMAAGAGTTCTTAGGAATTCATTATAACTTTATTTACATATGTAACCATTCTGCTCTCCCCCTTGCCTTTTTGCAAAGATTATTTGAAGTTTCTTAACTTCAAGGAGGTGTTTTTCAGCATACAGAGTATCAGGAGAAATTAAGAACATGCCAGGAATAACAGATGTGACTTCATAAATCCCACTAGTAGCATTTTATTCGATATTTAGCCTCTGTCAGAGCGTGTAGCTTGCAAAGACAACTAAACACAAAACAAAGCCTATATGAAACAATTATACTCTTCATGTGGTAGTGTTGCTACTGCACTCCTCACCTGGGCTGCTGTTTGTGCACAAAATGCTCGAAGCAAAATGCCTTGGGAGGAAGGACTGGGGCCAAAGTCTTCCCTTTCACCAGTCCAACAAGCTAATTAGCCTAGCAGGAGTGGAAAATGCTATTCTTACTGCTTGGGTGGTGCTTTCCAGGAAGCTAAGCATTAAGGATTTGAATCCCTCAGGGAGGTGCAGAACCAGAGAAGATGTCCCTAAGGATCTAGGCTCTTGTGCTGGGAAAGGACAATTGCCCCTTATCCAGCCCTGGTGTCCCACAACTGTCCGTGTATGGAGTCCAGTCCACAGGCATCGTTAGGACGTCTCTTGACTCCCAGGTACCCAACTTCATCCTCAGCCMTGGTAAGTCATCAGAATCCTTTCCATGAATTAAAATGAAATTTAGAGTTGAGTACAGAGGTAAAGTCCTGGTTCTGCTCAAAGCAAAAATGAAATGGGATATAGTGTGACCAGGATTTAACTCAGAATCCAGATTTCCTGACTATCAATTCTATATCCTAAATCAGGTTACACTTTATCACTCAGAGCAGTCACCAGAACAGGGACAAAGCTCATAGCAGAACGTGAAATCTCGGCTTTGAACAGGTTTGTTGATACTAGAGTTGTAAATACGAATCACTTCATAATTTAGGAAAGAAAGCTTTTGAAACATCCAGCTTCCCTCTAATTTAGCATTGATAAATTGAAACCTTAACTGCARTTGTGCTAGCAATTGAAATGTATTTTATAGGGAAATAAAAGGGGGTGATTGGTCTGACAGACAACAATGCTTCTGAAGCTGAAATCTACATAAGAAAAAAACTTTATTTCATARCAGTAACTATGTGTRTATATATATAATTATTCAGTGTCCTGCAAATATTTCAAGAACTATTCTATTATTTTTCCACCCGAGGAACACTAAAATACCACATGTCTTTATATTACTAGATAAAAGAAAATTTTCTGCAAAAATKACATTTATTACCTATATAGAGACAGCAAAATGGAACTGAATTAAGGGAACATCTCAGTCTAACATTAAAGATTATGGGATTTTTGAGTTAAGGTTAACTTAATTCTTCACAGGATCTGGAAGTACTGAGAACTGAAATGAAATGGAACAAAATATTCATTTAATAAAATTCAGAGATGTGGTTGGAATGGGACAGTGTCACCTATTCATAACTATTTTGGGAAAACAGATTTATCCTCCAAAATATCTTGGAAATAACTTATTCATTTTAATTATAGTATCTATTTCATCCTAGATTTTCTTACCTTATATATCTGAGAGTAATGTCTTGTTTGAAATTGAAAAAAGAAAAAGAAAAAAAAATCCTTTCACAAAAATAACTCAATCTGGAATATTACTTTGAAAGCAGATGCTGACTTGAGGTGTTCATTCACTATGGTAAAATGCACAAATGATTTGCAGGCTTAGTGGAAAAATGAAAACAATCATCTATTGCAGAAACATCCYGAGTTAGCKTGTAGCTCAATTATTTAATAAATCMAGAAAGAGAGATTATTTTTCTTTGTAAACTTAAAATACATTCTGAAGTTTGCCCAGTTCATGAAACTGTGTCATAAAGCCAACAACTCTGACTTCCAGCTTGAGGAAATACTATTTTATAAGCACTAAACATGATGGCATTGGGTAGTGCTTGACAGCTTCCARAAGAAAAATAACTGAAAAGGACAATCTATTTCCCATGGATTTTGAGTAGAGTTCATTAGGTTCCTGAACTGGAACATTTTGCACAACTTTGCTGAACACAAATGTCTCCTATCTTTCTCTGARCCATTTGACATATATTTCTATTTTTTTTTCATGTCCGCAGCTTGTTACACGGAKGGCCACCATTGCGTCAACCCAGAGTGGATCTCAGTGGCCCTTCTAGCTGCCAGGAATTTCCCCGGGCYCTGGGAAATGGTTGGGTTTACTTCCAAGGAGTCTAACACCTTTCACAGGAGGGTATTAAACAGCCAAGAATTATCAAGATTGTAAATATGTGAACTCTTTTGACATAAGAAAGTGCAGAAGAAGAAGGGGAAAGGTACTGGCTGATCTATAAGGATCTCAAATATATAATTTATAAATTAATATAAAATAATATGAATTATAGAGAGTATAACTACCTTGAGGCTTGAACTGTGATCATGGCTACATTCCTGTTAAGGAATGAGATGGCAATACCAGTTGYGCTCTTCCCATCTTTAATACTTTAYCTGAGATGCCTAAATTATGTGTACTGATACTATGGGTTTCCTGCCYGCTCAGTGGCGAGGAACCTCCAGAGGATATCTGGCAAGCAGGCCTACATTTCTCTGCAGCAGCTCCTGTCTCTTCCTGYCAGACTTGCCAGACTTGTCCATATTATCAATGCCCAGCAGGATGCATCCTGGATTGTGTGTACAAGACAATTCCCATCTCACAAGCTGTGGTCATCACTCCAGGACTTCAAGACATCCATCAGCCACAATACACACACGTCAGAAAGAGTAATAGATTACCAGAATGGAAGAGGCAGCAGGCTTGCACTAAAAATAAGTGATAGTTGGCAGGCCCTGAAAGATAGGTTGATTAACAGCAACTCTAGACTGCCTCCATGGTTGAAGCTAGTTGCTTAAGGTTAACTGTAACAAATCCCCCCAGGTGCTTGCTGCTTCCCATGCTACCTGACTGAGCRTTGTAGCCATCTACAGAGAGCAAGAAGATGCTCCAGATTGGAGAGGTCACTGCAGTCGCTGTAAACGCACATGCTGGATTATACCAGGCTAGCATGGCCACAGGCTCGTCTGTTCTGGAGTACCCGTGCACATGCACTCATTTGTTCTTTATATAGAGCCATGAAGTTAATAGTACTGCCAGCTCTTAAAAAGCACTCTTCTGACCTATATCTATTTATTCACAGATAAAATGATGATAGCCCATTTTACTGGACGGGAGATTTATGGTATGAGCAGATGAAATGACCTGCTGCCTATCGGCACCTATTGGCAAAGTGTCAGAAGGAAGGAAATCGGCCCTTCTCTCGAGCTGCAAGCCAGCTCCTTCCCCCACTAGACCACACTACCCTATCTGTACTTCTTACAGCAGTGCATTATTCAGATTTCTGCTACAAACTGTAGATTACTTAAAAAAGATTAGAGCTAATGCGATCGTTTCACTAATGAATATTGGAGCCAYGAATGAATTACAGACGCCACCTTTAAGGCCAAGAGGACAAGACAAGCTTTCAGCGGACACTCATGCTGTCATGGCATGGGTTAGACTTGTTGAAGTGGGTTGAATTCATTGCCAAATCCTTTCCTTTGAATCTTGCCAATAGTTCACAGGCGTTGGGAAGCTGTATATTTGTACAGGCTCTGGAGAACATAAATGTATTGCTGCTATTTTTGAAGCTGATTCAAAGCTCAGATGTGCAAAAATSCTGGCTCCCCTCTTCCTCATACTATTGTCTGTCCCCTGCTTGCCACTGCTACTCTTTCTGTAAATCTCATCTGCCACTTGTCTTGCATTGTCCTCAGCAAGCCCAGCAACAGTTTACACCAGCACCTTCTCTCCAAGAGAGCATGAGAACTTGCCCACCACTCTTGGACTCGCTCATCATGGCCATATTCTCCAGGATCTATTCACTACCCCAGTCACTTCAGAAAGATGGATTTATTTGATGCTGTCAATGAATGGTTTCTCCCAAATGAAGAAAACCCATTTACTTGAAATGGTAAAGCAGTATTGCTGCTTATGCTCCCGACCCTCCCCCAGACACAGAGCCATGCCAAACACTTCTTCATTTTTTCCTCACTCTTCTGTTTGCCACATCTTCCCCACTCCRGTGTTATTTGTACAATAAACTTGCAGCCAAGGGTTTCCTTGGCAACACACATGCCTTCCTGCTATCTATTTTACAAGCAGGCTTGAATTGTCCCGCAATAGTTTAGAGGCAGCAATTCAACACAGCTGGTGGCACAATACGTCTATTCTAAGCACATGTTTCCTTCACCAGAGGTAGCTCATGTGCTGCTAACTGAGCTTTCATTCATCTGCAATGCCAAATAAAAGTAAYGAATTATAGTGAAAATAGAAGTGAAAGCATGATGAGAGCAGCAAGAACAAAGCATCCCAGGAGATGCCCTTATTTTATATTCCAAACTAGTGAGTTACTGAACAGTAATAACTGAGATACCTAAGCTTGCTTCTTTTCATGAATGAAAGAAGACATTTTGCTAATTCAGATATCAAAACAGCATGACAGGTCTGTATCAGATACTTTCATTATAACRTTCTCAATAGCTATAATTGTTATAAGGCTCATAATTACTTTTATCCTCTGCACTTCTGTTCATTAACAARGAAAGATTTGCAAGGACAAAATAYATCTTTTATTAAGCTGGCTAAGTTGCTGATACAACAGACAAYTCTGCAGCGCACCCTCTGTCTCATCATGGCAAATGGGTGACAGAAATATGTTGTCACAGATTTCCTTTGGTCTAGTCAATCAGTCCTAGGAATTGATATCATTGAAGTTTGAACACAAGTATCAGTTTTGTCTCTCTGATTATCACTGAAGTGCAGAAGAAAGGGAGGCTTTGCACAATTGCAGGTGAGTGTACAAACTATATATTGCATATTTCTGTAGATTAGAAGAATCCTTCTCTAAAGAAGAGGGAGATTTTGAGTACAAGAGATCAATCTGTCTTCATCAGTTCCCTAGATTAGCTCTCTTCCTATTCTTGACCCCATTCCTCTTGATTTCATAATTTCTCAAAGGGCTAAGGAAGAAGCTTTATTGAATTCTTAATGCTGTACTTACAATAACAGATTTAACAGTTCTTGCTTCTTCCTCTCATAAATCTTCTAAAAACAGTCTCTGCTGCTTGTATGTGGAAATCTRTAAAACCTTACTTGAGTAACTTCTTGTGCAGAACAAGTTCAGTCAATAATTTCCAAGGAAGTTGTTCAGCAAATTTGCTGATGCCCCAAACCAGGTGCCATCCAGCTACTGAGGCTGAGTAAACCCTGCTGAATGCACAGCGTTGTTGAGGCTCTCAACATCACCTTCTGCAAACAGGAGTGACGRAGAGCTGCAAGTGCTCCCCAAAATCTGGGAAATGTTGGTGAAACCGAGAGCAGGGGCTGGAAAGCCTTGCCAAAAGTCTGGGCCTCTTGAGGCAGGCTCATCTAATGTACTGAGTTGAAGCCTCGGCAGACGAAGCTGAAATTTGCCTGCAAAATACTCTGAACTTTTACATAAAACAGATTTGAATAAGTCAATGTCAGTGCCAATATCTATCACTGCTTGTAAYGCTTAGAAGACTTGGAAGGACTGGGAAGGCATGGCAACATGTTTTGTAGAAATGTCCTTGTCTATATGCTTTTAAGACTTCAAGGGATGTCCTCTCATCTTCGTGAATAAAGTCTTGGCACTCATCACCTGAACAAGTACTTGGCACTATATTTTCTTATGCCTTCCTGCTCTTGTAATGARCACACCCTACATCACTTGTAAGCGCTAAGAGAACAAAAGGTGTCACAACTACGATCAAAGCAGATTCACTTACTTCTAAAAAATATTCCCTGATGACCAGATTCTGACTTTGGGTACAGTAAATATTCTCACGGAAACCAGTTCTGGAACAACTGAACAACTGCTTCCAATAAGCCAGGTATAATGTGGCATAAGATTAGAGACTATGACTAAATTCATTGTCCAGAAGTATTGTATGCATATTTTTAAGTATACAAAATGCATCTCTAAAACAAATYCTAATGTGCTATTGAATCAAATTATAGGACCAAAGAGCTGACAGAAAAAGTATTTTGTTCTCTACAAACACCCTTCAGAAGTTTCAATTTATAATACCTCCCCACCTTGAGGACAGGAGGAGAAGGAGATTTATTGGTAGCAATTAAAGCCCATAATTTTTATTGGSTCTGTCTCCAGACCCAAAGGAAATTCAAACAGAGGTATATTTACTTAAGAGACAGGTACATTTCCTAATAGTATATTCAGCTAGGTTAGGTTTTCTACCCCTTAGAATGAAAAATCTGATGAATGAGGGAATTGTYTCTTATTGGTATCAAATCCCACTTATTAGCAACAGATGTGACCATCTGAGCTCCAAAAGTGGGACACTAATAGCCTGCAGATGGGATTTTGTGTCAGAGACGAGATGGATAGAAGTGAGAGATGAATATTAATAAAAGCATAGTACAGTGCTTTAAGAACTTGGATGTGCATGAAAGCAGGGGAAAATACTTCTCTTCTGCTGTGTTGGTTCAAAAAGTCATTCCTTACAGATTTTTCATTTTAAATTGGAGAAAAGATGGTTTGTTAGGAAACTGAGAATTTACATGTACTTGATGATGTTCTTTTCTTGGGCAGCTGGGATTAAGAAGGGATAGTAAATCTACTGCTGTCTGTAGAAGTTCATACACATCAATGGGAATTTTACTGCTATTGGGGACCATAAAAAGAGATTCAGTCACAAACCTCTTGAGTCATCCCTCTGAGTTTTCTGGACAGAATTTCCAGACAAATTCAAGAAAAACTTCCACCTGTGAAAGGGAAAAATGAGAGGAAAAGAGATGAATCCCAAGATGAAACGTATTGTGCTTGTGTGGAAAACTTTACCCAATTTTCTACAGCAGAAACAACTGGCAAATACTGACAACACACAGAAGAGTAGTTTGGGAATGGCAGATGATATCCTGTCCATCCATTTTATTCTACTAAGAGCTTTCTTCTTTTGGCTATGATATCTTTCAAAGACTGTCCTCAAAAGATAGACTTAGGCTGTGTTTACACCAGTAGATTAAACAGTGTCAAGGGACATTCCTGGGTAATGTAATTCCATTGTCCATAGTGTTAAATTGTTTGAACAGCCTTTGGGCTGCTTTAGCCTCTGTGAAGTAGTGCTCTCAGAAACAATTCCTAGAAGCAGGAGCAAGGGATATTCCCAAATAAGCAGTTTTGCCACGGCCATCAAGATGAAAGGCTTTAACAATTGGCATCTGGGCCATTTTTATTTATACTTATTTGCAAATGTAGCTTCCACATCTGTTTGGAAATCATATCATAGAATCATAGAATACTTAAGGTTGGATATGAATTCACCTCAGCTTAGACACCTCAGCCTTACAGCCAATCTAGCACTTTTTCTTTATAGACTGCTCGTAGCCTCTGGTAACTTATTCTGTGCTACAGGCTTTTTGTCTCAGCAGGCAAGGACTGCTAATGCACCTCGAGAACATACCTTCCTCTCCCAGAAATAGCACCATCCGAGACTGGCACCTCTCTGATATTAGGAAAGGTTAGCAGTGAATMCTAAGGTACTTTCTGTGCACTTCCTTGTGTGCACAGGGAAGGTACCWAAGTAGTATAAAGATAGATGATTTGTTTACCTTTTAAGTAACTTTAAGCTCTCAGGGTTAAAAAGTGCTATATATAAGTACTAATTTTAGCACTTCATTTAAAAATRATCTTATGAAGAGAACTCATTAGAGAAATAAGATGAAACTAGGTCACTGCGAGCCATGTATAGACCCATCTCACTGTTTAGCACATGGCTACCTTGCTGGGAGGTACTCTAAGCACTAGCAATATAAGTAGATTTTCATGCCAGCACTTTAYCATGATATATTCATTTTTGAAAAATGAAATTTCTATGACAAAGGGTTGTTTACATCTTTTTTTTCTAAGTGTTAGTATTGAATTTGTCAATTCCCAGTCACACAGAGCACTTCCACATAATTTACTTTCTACTGTGAAGGGAGTAGCACAGTGTTACCTGCAGTTACTTGCTCCCTACTGCACATCTGCTCAGATAGCATAGAGAGACCCAAGTACCACTATGCGGGAGCCAGGAGAATCAAACATGACAGAATGGATGCCAAGAAATTTCATAGCAGGATACKAGGCAAGTGCAGCCCTATAACTGCATGCAGAATGTATCTGTATGCATGCATTTAAGTATCAGGATTTTTACACATATGCTCCTATTTGTTTCTTGTGTGACTTTGATTCATTGCCACAGCTCAAGAGACGTGGCAGCAACAACCCTCCCTCACTGAATTTACAGCACTGTGTGATGTGAAGGGTCAAAGAGAAGGGGATGATAGAATAAAAAACTACCCTTTTTGTCATAGGAAGCTTGTGGTATTTCTGGCCCAGGATCTCTATGGGGAATGTTCACTGCGTTTCAAGGGAAAGAGAAGATCCCTCAGCTCCTGCATGCCAAGAAACTAAAAGAGAAAAGTCTGACAGGATGGTCAGTATGGGCTAAGACTAAAAATGGCAGGTTTGATTCCTGTCTTTATTGTAATT